>JAGKTI010020330.1:0-16401 GCA_018397915.1 Birgus latro | reverse complement strand
CGGGTGTACTGTTAGTTGAAATTTATGATGTAAGTGCAAAAATATATTCTAAGTCGAAACACGAGTGGTAGCGAGTGTGTTTGCTACGTGATTATGCACTAGCAGTGCGCTAAATATTGTCGTAAGGATTGTGAATAGGCGAAAACATTTACATTGGGTGTGAAATGTTTTAATGTCATTGAAAGAATAATATGAACCTATAAAATAAATGTTATGTATGTTGAAAGAAGAGTCATAGCGAGTGCGCTGAGTATGTAAATAAACGCTATCATTTTGATAAATATCATTGTAATGAATGTAAACAGCTGAAACCATTTACATAAAGTCAAAAATGCTAAAATGTCTTATGCAAGTAGAGAAAATGATATGTTTCCTGAAACAAGAAACTTAGTGACTCAATGTTACGAAAGTGACCAAACTCACTATGCTCGCGCAATGGAACAATGCTTACTTTTCCTATATATCTAATTGAAAACCCTTATATTGTTGTTCTTATTGTTTATTAGTTCCAAATCAATAAATGTAGACGTGTTCTTGGTTGTTTGTCTCAAAATTACCTACCATAGAAATCGTGAGAGCCAGACACATCAGTGACAGAATACGATACCTGCACCAAGGGGGCTCACCTGTTCTGACCACTTCTGGACCCAGGTAACCACTTTCTTGTTCATATTCCTTTGTTTCTCAACAAAAGCGGATGTTTTAGCAAAAAAAAAAATCCAAAACTGCTCGGGACTGGGGGTTATCAGAGGTGGGAAATCGGTCGGGACGTGACGGGTTAATTCAATATAAAGACCTGGAGTGGGATTCGACCGAAAAGCACCAATAGGTAACTGAAGACCAATATGTTGAAGAGAATCATGTTGTGAAAGGATGCAGATGGAGGCAGAAAAATGGACTTGGCAACCATAATCAAGTTTAGAATGAATAAGGACAGAGTGAAGACTAAGTTTGGCCTGATCAGCACTTCATGAATAATGAGAGAGCATTTGCAACAAGTAACGGTGTTGACGAATAGAAAATTTAATGGGTGAATCATGTGCACTGCGATTTAAACATGAGTCAAAGATGAGGCAAAGAAATGTGGTAGACAAGCAGCAGGGAAAGGTGGTGTTATATAGGTATAGAGAAGGTTGAGGTATGGTTAGTGAACAGGTAATGCACAGGACATAGATTAATGAAATCCATGAGTAGTGGCTACATTGAGGCAGCGTCAATGTATGAATAGTGGATTGGAAATCAAGTAGGCCTGAAACTGCAGCGTAAATACAAGATTGTCAACATATGGAGGCCGAAACTAAGGGAGGGAGGGGGTAGACAGGAGATTATGACTTATATAACATACTAAGGACTCAGCCATGAAAGACACCTTCATGATGGAGAAATGCACTTGAAAAGTGGTCTTCCAGAGGTACATACGTAAGAAGTTTGAAGGGGGGGGAACGTATGTTAGCATGGACACCAAGGAAACGATGATAAGGAAGAGTATGATACCTCCAAGCTGTATCGTTGGCGTTTTCTGTATTAAAAAAAAAAAAAAAAGGACAGCATTGCCTGATTAGCAAAGTGAAAAGGCAGTATGAACACAATATTTTAGATGAAAGGGACGATCTAATGTGTTTTGTGCTCGGTGATACCCAAACTGTAAGGGGAAAAGAAAGCAGCTGGATTCAAGGTACCACATGACTTGATAATTGATCATCCATTCAAAAAGTTTGCATGAACAACTAGTCAGGGCCATGGGATGGTAATTTTGAAGGTGACCAGTTTTACCAGGTTTAACCCAAGGCGTCCCGACGACGTTTGGGTACGTTGCAACGTTTTGTCATGGTGACACCCAACGACATACCCCTAGGTTATGCAATTGCAAGGTCAGTCATTTGCACATTTTTCAAGTTTCACGGGTGATTTTTGGTAGGCATACGTGGAAGACCTTCCTTTACCTGATGTCTAGCGGGGATACTGCCTGGCCTCACCTGACCCCTCTCCCCCCTTCCCCCACATGCCATTTTCTCAGCAATTCACCTGTTACCAGTGACCTGGCCAGTAAAGACATGTCGCCCACGGTCACTCCAATGACGAAATTCGCAGTGAAAGTGATTCCTGAGGTGAAGGGCAAAGGAATAAACAAGCAGACCCATGGCCATTGGTTCCTTCTTCCTTGCATTAAAGAAAAAAAAGAAAGCTAGAGGAAGAAACAAAAAGAAGTGATGAGGTGGTAATGTCATAAAGGAAGGTGCCATATGTTGATGTGTTTGGTGAGTGAACAACACTTATATCTCCTATATTATTGTGTGAAAACCAAAATACCCTTGTACTACATATAAATTCGTACCAAATAAATAAATAAATAGGTAATTTAAAGTGGCTTGAATTAGTTAACCCTCCCATAGTTCATTTTCTTTGAAGCCAGGTACACTCAGAGAGAATGGGAAGGTAAGAGTGACTGTCACCTGTAGCAACATTAAAAGCTCAGGAGGGAGATTTCTCTCTGAATTTTCGATGTGTCTCACCAGAAGCGGAGGTCTGAGTAAAAAATAAAAAATCTAAAATTGGTCGGGATTGGGGAGGCGTCAGAGGTGGAAAATCGGTCGGGACGTGCCGGGTTAAGAAATGCGTTAAGGATCGTCACATGCCAATCAGGAGAAAGGAAACCCTCCGTCCACTTGTAACGAAAGTTTTTCCAGGTAGTACGATTTACATGGAGGGTCCTTGTACAAGCTGAAGTTCACCAAGGAACAGTCTTGGCAGAGGATGGTCGAATATGACGGGGAATGGCAGCAAGGGCATCATCTTAATTAAGAATTAGTAAGTAGGACAATATATCATGTGGTAAGGAAGAGGAGGAATAGGATGAAAATGCACAGGAATAGAACAAAACTCCCAATCAGCAATATGGAACTGCCCAACAGGGTGGACAAGAAACGGGACAGAAAGAGGTATGAGTGAGATTAAGAGGGAAGTGATCACTTAAAAGATTGTCTTCCAACACCAACCTGTGGAAAATCAGAGAAATCCAAAGTGAATAAATCGACAGATCTAAGCAAAAGAAGGACCAAGTGCAGAAGTCAAAGTGAGTAGGGGTGCCAGTGTTAAAGATGAAGATCCCTTGATAAGAAAGAAACTGCTTTAACCCCTTAGCGCCCAGAGTTCCTGTGCGAGGAATTTTGCTGGAAGGACACTAAGTATACCGCCCTCTGCCAATCGGCTTATAGTCGCGAAGCTCATAGGTCCCTACCTCAGGGTCCCCTTCTTTATTTAATTTTGGAAATGCCCAGTCCCGTCCTATATTGAGGACGCTGGGTGCAAAGGAATTAACCCGAGGAATCCCATCGATGTATGGGTATGTCGTGATGTTTTGTCACAGCTACACCCATCGACGTACGGGTACGTCGCACAATTGCAAGGGTCATAATTTGCGCAATTTTCAAGTTTCATGGGTGATTTTTGGTAGGCATATGTGGGAAACCTTCCTCTACCTGCTGTCAAGCGGGGATACTGCCTGGCCCCATCTAACACCCCCTCCCCTCCCTCTCCCCCACACTGGGCATTTCACCTGTTAGCAGTAAGCTGGCCAGTAAAGGTATGTTGCCCCACGGTCTCTCCAATGACGAAATTCACGGTGATAGTGATTCCTGAGGTGGAGGACAAAGAAATAAAGAAGCTAGAGCAAGAAACAAACAGAAATGATGAGGTGGTAATATCATAAAGGAAGGTGCCATATGTGGATGTGTTTGGCGACTGATCAATGCTTCTATTGCCTATATAAATGTGTTAAAACCAATATAGTCTGTTACTACACAAAAATTCGTACCAAATACATAAATAAATACGTAATTGAAAGTGGCTTGAATTAGTTAACCTTCCATAGTTAGTTTTCTTTAGCCAGGTACTCTGAAAAAGAAGGAAAACGTAAGGTTACATGACTCCTGTATCAACAGTTTTAAGCACAGGATCGCGATTTCTCTATGAATTTTCGATGTTTCTCACCAAAAGTGAAGGTTTGAGCCAATAAAAAAAAATTCCAAAAATGCTGGGGATTTTGGGGCATCCTAGGTTGGAAATCGGTCGGGACGTGACGGGTTAAAGACTATGATAGCTTTGCCCGATTTTAAAGAAACTAATAGATTTGCTAGTTTTTAACCCCTTAGCTCCAAGAGTTCCTGTGCAAGGGATTTTGCTAGAAGGGCACCAAGTGTACCACCCTCCGCCTATCGGCTCATAGTCGCGAAGCTCATAGGTCACTACCCCGGGGTTTCCTTCTTTATTAAATTTTGAAAATGCCCAGTTCCCTCCTATTGTGAGGACATTAGGCGCAAAGGGGTTAATAAGCCTGCCCTACTGCTAATCGATGAGTCATCTCACAGGGAATGCCGGTAATCTAAGTCACCTAGGAGAAGAATTTGATGGGGAAGGGAATGAAGGAGGATGAAGTCTGAAAAATCAAAATGGATTGAACGAGGGAAGTAGAGAGAGCAAATAGTTATCCAATGATGGAAAGACACGAGCAGAAGTAAGAGGTGATAGGAAAAGAAGTACAAAACGGTTAAAGGGAACACAATTACAGATAAGGTGGGTGATGTCATATAGAGAAGGGGATCCACGAAAAGTATAATGAAGAGGAAAAACAGGACAAAACGAAGAAAGGCTTCCTGGATACTGAGAAGAGGATTATGTGTGAGGAAATAAGAAAATGGGGGTCTGTATGATGCGTACGGGCTCCTCTGACATTCTACTGAAGAAGCACCATTACAGCTGAAGTAGAAAATTAAGTCCAGGTGGAATGCAGTGGTTGTTTACAACATTATGAGCGAGAGTAACCAGGAGGTAGGAGTGGATAAAAAAAAAACGAAAGGGACTGGAGAAGACAGCGAGGATGTGGTGATCATGGAGGAGGAGGGTGGTTGGACAGTGGAGAAGAGGGAAACAGACGACGGGAGAAGGGAAGGCTCAGGAGGGATAGAAGGAATGAGAGTAGGAGGGACAGAGAAAGGAGGGGAATGTATTTCTGCAGTTAGAAAGGTAGACAAGAGAGGTACAGTGAAGGTAATGATACTCTGTAACAGTTCATCATCCATAGAAGAAGACAAAGGCTGAATGGAAACCGGTGAATAATCTGCCTGGCATTGCTGTTTGAACGAGGGGGAGTGTTGGTTAGGCAAGGCAGTAGATGGAGGGGGGGGGAAGACCAGGAATATGAGACGTCTACGACGCGAGAGTACATTTACGTTTGTCTTCACTGGGAGACGGTGAGGGAGGAGAAGACCGGGAACACACTGAATCGAAAGGAGGTCGGGCAGAGGGAACGCAGATAAAAAGAGAGGAAAAACAGGAATAGGAATAAGGAAGGGAGATAAAAGCAGTGAGAGAACTGGAGACATATAGATGCCATGAGAGTGAGGTAAGCTACATGCTTGGCAATGGACTTCTCGAAGGGAAACGCCAGTTTTTCATTGAATACAAGACACTGCTGTCTCAAAAATGTAGACTCGGTATTATATGTAAGAGGCTGTATGTCGACCTTTACAGTTCGGTGATACGGGATGCTGGAAGTACAGGCAGAGGAAGAGAGCCCAACCAGAGCCCAGTTAGGGCAGACAGTCTGTGGTCGGCAGTACTTGGCCAGGTGGCTAAAATGGCACCAGGAAGGGCACTGGCGATGGGGAGAAATATATTCTTCAACAGGGAGGACGCTACCCCCGATGATGACAGAAGGGGAAGATTACGATAATCAATGTTCGCTGGCTGTTAGCGGCGTCCACGTGGAGGGATAATAAAACAATGGACGGAGAAAACTGAGTGATATTGTTCGGAAAGAGTGAGGCGAATATCATCAACAGTCAACAAAACGTAGGTTACCAATGGACAATACAGTTGGAAGATATACAGTGCCCGTAATGGAATATAACTGGGCATACGGAGAGACTGACAGGGAATTACCAGAAGAATCAACCAAAGATTAAGTATTTTCAGATTGGGCTGCATTTAGCATTAAGTGTGATGAGAGCCATTGGGCCACGCAGAGGATGTGACATCAGTGCCTACTTGGTGAATCAGAGAGAGATGAAGGGTGAGGTTATCTGTATGTGTGGTGATATTTAAAAAAAAAAAACGGGATCACATATGAGGCCCAATGAGTGAGGTGGTTGAGAAAGGGTTAGTGAACAGCAAAGAAGACCCAAGACGGGACAAGGAAACCAAAGACAGGAAAGGTAGACATAGGACTGGGGGTAGACAAAGAGGTTCGAAAGTAATTATAGAAGAAAACGACGAGCAGGTGGACGGAATCGTGGACGTAATAGGCAGTGAGGTAGATGATGGCAAACAGTTGGGTGAAAAGGGGTTTAAAATAAATAGTGAGAATCTGTGAAGTAGCAGGAAGAAGAGCCAGGGTCGTCCCACATCAGAATGTTTGGCCAGTAGTAAGTCTCAATTCGGAGAGGGTCCACACATTGTCATCGCGTCCAATCACCATGGCCTGTAAAATTGGCCTGATCTTCAGTACACTGGAACAGTCCAGTCCTTCTTGTTGCAAAAGCGTAAAGGACATCGATTAGAATTTTTGATGAATGTGAAAAATTCTACACTGCATAATGCCAGAGGACAGATAATGAAGGAGAAATTGGAAGGGATATGGGGCTAAAAGACCTTGCAAAAGTAATGGAGACAGCAAAGGGGGTTTAAGGGGAGGGGAGAAAGCAGGATCACATGGAGAGAAGCTAATGAGGCGTCCAACGAGCAACCAAACCACCACACCCTACAGTGGAGCCAGCCAAATTATCCTACTAGAGCTCCCCCACACGATAAGTCCCAGTAGACGTCTCCTAAGCTCCCCAACAACAGCAATGAGCAAGGAAACAGAGGGTTTGTGCATAGAAGAACGCTTACACTACATCCTTGAATTATATTTCTTTAATAACAGTACAGTATCTCAGTCATATGTTAGAACTGATGCTAAGTGCCATGCCAAGTTTCAGTATTTATCTTCCTTCACAGTCGGCAAATAATTTTTAAAAAAAAGACGTAAAGCTGTGGCTCACACTCAAATGATAAAATGTTAAACACATTTACTTGGCTTCAGTAAATATAAAACTTCGATTATCCTCTTCCCTTTACACTGAGAACTTCAAGCACCCTCTATTCTGTGCCTGTATTTGCGTCGTGCACAAGCAAACATTACCATTTTGTTCACATATTACTTTCATAAAACTGTGTTTCATTGTTACAATTTAAGGTAGTTAGCAACCAAAACGATTTTTTAGTGTCAAAATGTGGGTGCTGAAATATTTAAGGCTTTAAAAAATCAGCAATTAAATGTATTTATTGTAAGACCATGCATTCGTCCAGGTGACCCCGATATTGTTTTCACTTGGTTTGTCTGGTTGTCTGCCTGTTAACAACTTTACGCGAAAACTACTGCTGCGATTCTGACTAAAATTACAGGGACGATGGGCTATGACCTTCCGATCACCCGATTAAATTTGGGCCAAATTGGGCCGAGGCCCAATCTGTAGGCCCCTCAAAATGTAAAAAAAAAAAAAAAATCGTTTTATCGTCATAACCCCTTTCAAATTCTCATATCGACATTAAACCAAAACCTAAAGATGTATCTTTCAAATCTGCATCCTATAACACGCCTCATTACATCAGAGGGGTCACCCCTTAGTTAGCAGTAGCGGGGTCAATGTCAGGTGGGTCTGGCCTAAAATTTCAGATGGGGATAAAATCGCCAATTTTCACCCTATTTGCTCTAAATTTCATATGCAACATCTTTCACTAGATATCCTGTTGTGTTTGTACCTCAGCACTAAAATGACTGCCGGTGATGGGTTTGCAGTGCCCAGGCACTGCTTCTTGTTCATTTTAAAGGAAGTTCAGGCATGCCACACTCTCCCGTTACCTTAACAAGATGATTATCTCAGACAAACGCTGAATGAGCAGCTATGAGCTCCTTTATTCACTTTCAGCATAAAATGCCAGAAGGGTAACGGGATACTGAAGCCAATCTATAATGGAAATTAAAAGTTACGGTCGTTTAATGAAGAGACTGCCAGCATTAACGTCAATAATTAATTATGAAAATGTAGGGGAAGACGTATTGATAAGAATTCTTGTAGCATAAATACAATTCACAATAATAATGTACGTATAAAATTACATTTCAACGAGAAAATCCTTAAATCTGTTCATTTTAGAGGTATAAACATATCTGTCTGTCTGCATGTCTGTCTATCTGCCTCTCTGTCTATCTATCTACTCTTATCTGTCTAAATACCTTGATTTAGATAACTAGATATACATATGCGGGATCGTAATACAGTAACAATTGCAGCTAGAAGAAGGTAACAGTTAGATTTCTAGTTTATATCTATCAGGCGTTTCACATAAATTAGATGCTGAGAAGTCATACCACAGCTGGTACATACGTACTGTATACATATTTATTTACAGCACATCCATTAACTTTTATAAAGCAGTGTACTGATGCTTCAAGAACACAGTCTTGAATACTTTTAAGGCTACTATTTATAGTTCTGCTTCCTGTTGCGTGCAGACACCTCACAAAAATCCTAACACATCAAATTGGATGTATCTTAAACGAAAAAGTACTGAGAGAAAAAAAAAAACTGGTATTTAATAACAAATTATCCTAAACTTGTTAATCTAGGTTGCGAAGGGGCGTAATTAGATTTATTTATTTATTTATTTATTTATTTTACAGTATGGTCGCTCAACTGTGGCCAAGGCTAATTATGAGGTGGACCAAGCAGAACTTTACAGGGCGTATCAAAGGTATTTTCCGAGAAACTGGGATGACAACTGAGGTGGCCAAGGATTTTTTTGGAGATCTGGTCACGTCACTGAGTACTACTTGAACAAAGAATTCGTTCACAAAAAAATAAATAAATAAATAAAATAACTGGATTCCATGCATTTATCTCGTTCATGTTATTATATATACTGTACCTGATGAACAATAACCCATATTTAAGGAACGTCTACTTAACATTCTTTTTCTATTAGTGACTGAGCTCTCTCTGACAAAATGTATTAGTGCCATAAGAAGACGTAACATAGCCTTTAACGGACTATTGAAAATGCTCGTTATTCATTTTCAGACTGTATGTTGGTTTACTAACGCTTTATGTGGGGGGATGGCACTATACAAGATCTTATACTCGTATATCTCGAATGTACGACCACGTAACCTTAACCACAAGATGGCTGAAACGTTTTTAAACAGTGCACGAAAACATCTAACTTGATGGGAAGTACTTACTGATGAGAGTACCATTTCTATTGCAGCTGGCTGGATATGCGCTGCGGCATAAATGGGAACTTCCAGCATGATAATGACGGTCATTCGTGTGCTGCTGCTTAAATACATAACTGAAGAGACTCGTCGCTGAACTGAAGACTCAAAGCCACTGATACAGTATATTGCTCACATGGAACACGACTGGAAAAGCTTGAATTGGGTAGGGATTCAGAGACTGTGTTTCAACCATACCATTGACTGATCTTGCGGTAAATATAGAAGTTGGATTAACACTGGAGACTTCGTGATGTGTGAACTATCTACCACACTCCTAGTCAAGGTTTTAACTTAAAGATACCAAAGGCTGCTGATGTGCTGCTGTTCCTGGTTAGACTTGGAGAAATTTGACAGTTGCTGTAGGGACTGGAAGCCATAGGTGTTCGACCGCCCCAGAACGCATTTAGAAACGGTCTTTTGGGCCAGTTTTCAGTCAGACTGCCAGCAACAGAACCAGCAGTAAATCACAAATGAAGAGGTTCGATCAAACCTGGAAGCTGGATCAAAAGTGGAGTTTTCCTGTACTATAAAACGCCTGTGCAGCGCCTGGTTTATAATGGGGTTGAACGACACTGAATGCTGTAAATGTGCTCCTATTCCAGGACACGACTGGAGAGGTTCGACGACTGTAGTAAGGATTCAGGGCCAGTGTTCCTTCCCTTTGCCAGCGTCGGATCCAGCGGTAAACGGTAGAGAGGCTGGACCCTGTCTCAAGGGCAATCTCCCTCGCCGACTGACCTGCCAGCCGCAGGCAGACGATAAGCTTGCGATTCGCCGTCACTGTTTTCGCTCTGCTCGCTCGTCTTGCCATCTCCTCTCTGTCTGTGTCTATTAAGATGTACAATTATTTTAGCTGTAGGAAGGTAATTGTTACAGTGTAAATGGTGTGCCTTAAGGAGTACAAGCTGTTGTTACAATAAGCTCATTTAATACAATGACGTATCATTTTTTGTGCGTGGCTCACCTCCAAGAATTTTCATTCAGCGTCAGAAAAGGTCATAAGTTAGGATATGGTAATAATTTAATATTAAATTCGGTGACAGGTTAAACTAAATCTACATCTACTAGTGACAGCTTCTTTTTTTCCATATGATATGGGAAGGAGCAACAAGAAATGATTAATCATCTGAATGGAGTGTTTTTATGTCAGCTTGAAAAGTGATATGAAGATAAAGAAATGGGGTGTCAGAAAGTGATTTTCCGACTTTCCACCACCGAATCCTACAATTCTCTATCAGAAGCATATGGGTCGGTGATGAAGGCTTTTCATTTCACACATTCTATCGCTTCAGCCCAAGATATTATTTGCTAGTTTATTCATGCTAGTGCTAAACGATTTTATTCAACACAGACAAGACTTCCTAGTTGTAAAAGGGTTAAGAAGGCGGTATCTGACGCCTTCAGTTTAAAAAGTCTCTCCAGAGCTTGATAAAACCGTCAGGAGAAGGCAGGAATAGAATGAAGATTTCCCTGGCCTGTATGGATTATGGTGAGTAGCTAGTCTTTCCTCCTTCAGCTCTACTTCTGACTTAATGTGTCACCATCTTGATACTCTTCTGTTGCCTCAGTTCACTTCAATCCAGGAACAACATTACTGCCTCTTTGCCATGCCATGAGGTTAATAATAAAGTTCCAGCATAAAGATCATTAACAGCACCGTTTCATATCACGGACTGTGACAATTTCAAGTACCGGACTGAAAGCGTAATATTATTCCACTGCTTAAAATTTCTGTTCGTAATAGTGATCTCTTACAGTTTTACTTCAGAAGGGTTTTAAAAAGTAAGATAGTTTAACTGGGTATGTTATTATAATTTTGGCAAAAATTAATTGTATTTACTTTGCAAATTTCGAGCCTTCACCAGGACTGTATTGGATGAGAGAGAGAGAGAGAGAGAGAGAGAGAGAGAGAGAGAGAGAGAGAGAGAGAGAGAGAGAGAGAGAGAGAGAGAGAGAGAGAACTCTAGTGTCATACTACACGTACAGTGCTTCTTGAGTGTGTGAGAATAAGCAACCTTCTCTCCTCGAATATGGTGAATCAGCAAACTCCGGTACGATAATGATTTCACAGACATGAGAACTGCTCTTTGACATGGACAGTAATCTCTCTCAGTCATAAATACATACTTCAAAATGTGTGTTTTCATTCAAAGAAAAATAATATACCTGTGAAAACAGTGCGAAGTGAATAGTTCGAAAAATCTGGACTATACGAGAATATGACTTAAGTATTCACACATTCACTCAAACACGGCCAAGATGCTGTCAGATCCTTGATTTACTTAAGTTTCATTTTACTTTGAATTGTTAATGAGCACCAGATGGGATATGTATTAATAGCACTGCATAGGTAAACCGCAGACTTACCAAAGTTGTTGATAGAACACAAAATCATGGCAATAATATAAGAAGGCGGCATCGTGGTAACCCTCCCAGTCAACTAGGCAGCCATGGCCACTTAATGCAGGGAATTCGTATCGCACATGGCTGGAATGGATTACCTGCTAAATGTTTTGAACTACATTCACTTTCAATGTATTTTAGTGAAATTTAGAAAAAACAAATATTTTGCTTTCCATGGAGGATCATATTGAACAAAGGCCACCTGCTGATGCGAAACAGTGTATCATTAGGGTGTTGGAAAGTTTAATAAAGATTTTCCTAATCTCATCACAGAGAGATCCTTGCTATGATGAATACAGTCAAATCATGCCGGTAGAATGAGTACAAAGCAAAAGACGCCAATGGAATGGGATAATTCTGTGGAAATTCGTATTGTCTGAAAGCATCCAAATTCAGATAATTATTGAAAGATGGCCGTATTCTCAGCAGGTTCTGTAACATGTCTCTGTTGCTGCTGTTATTTTGGGACTAACTTCATCTGAAAGCGAACCACGTGGACTTGAAACTTTAGTTGTCCAAGCTGTCCTTCTCTTGCAGACCACCATCATATGCTCTGGGGATGGGGAAGTATCCTGACGTTTATATAACCACGAAGTTGTCACCCGGTTCTGCTGATGTCACCACGTGAAGGTGTCCCTCTCCAGCACCTACATCTCTCTCCTATTAGTTTATATTTGCACATGCAAAATGTGTACGATTTTTTCATTACTCATGCAAATACTGTCTCTACCAAAGAAACGGCAGCTTACAAGATAATGCTGTGTGTAATGTACAAAAGGTTATACAAAGGCGTCTGAGCCCATGAGAACACGGCCTCTTCAGTACGAGGATTTTTTGTATCATACCCCTACCATCGCCAGACTTTTCCAACTAGAGGAAAGACATATCTATATTCTTCTGCAACCTTTCTGCTACTAGGGGGCTCTCCTAAACTGAAAAATAATCTAATAGCATCAGAAATATGATATAAAGGATGTTCTCTCACTGAAGGATTAAAGATGCTGTTAACCGTAATTTTGGGTAAATCTTGCACCTTGGGTACTTATAAGGCACACCCTCATTTGGCAGCACAGATATAATAGGTCAGCTCCACAGCCCGGTTAAACAAAAGTCCCTTGGCCCCTGTCGTGACCCCGAAAGAGGATGATAGACTGCATGAAAAGGGCAGCTTCAGTCGTCACTACCGGCTTCACGTCTCGGACAATCCTGGGACCATAACAACAGCAACCTTCACTGTAAATCATATCCCTGACACCGACGAAAAGCGTGTGTTCGCACAATAAAATCGTCTACCTACGGTATGAATAAAATATCCATCAATCGTAGTAAATGGATCCAACGACGCTGTTTCTACCCTTTTTACCATAAGATGCTTTCCTTAAAAAAGAAAATAAATAAATAAATAAAGGCTGACTGTCATTTTAAATCTTTATTTCCCTATAGAATATCGTAGTTTTAGCCCTGTCATCCAGTTTAATGTTATTCTTCCTAATTACTGACAATTTTAATAAACTTAGGCGAAACACTTCGAACTGGAGGTGTTAAATATAACCTTCCTTAACCTCCTCAGCACAAGAGGTGTCCCTGAAATTTATCTGTACTACGGTTTGTGGTAGGTAGTGACATTCATCATTCACTCACTTGACTGCAACCTTCAATTGACTCTACACTGAGTGACACGCCAAAGAATTTCTGTAATCCAGGAACCCATATAAGAAGAAGGGAGCCTGGCGATCTAGTGAAATAAGGCGCTCATAATGGATGACGTCCGTAAGGGTTTCCATCTGAGGAATTGTTGGCGTTATTGCTGAAATAATGCTGCACAGGCAGAGGCGAGGCTGATCACCCTTGCCTTAACTGTCGGTACGAGTTGCCTAGCCGCGGGCCCCTACGCCTCCGATATGGCAAGAAGGACAAGATGATTAACAGCTAATTCGGTAACCAGAACAAAAGAAAACGTACAGTCAGTAAAAAAAATAAGATAAAATAAAGAGCTTTGCTGAAATAAACTAGGAAGAATTAAGCTTTAGGAAGGCTCTACCACCCCATCCTCAGCGAATTGTTTTGCCTATATGCCCAGTTAATGAAAATGTCCTTTTGCAATCTCGTAAAATTTGCAAGCTCTCCCGTATCTGTCAACTTAATATTATCCGGGGTTATTTAAATGATAATACTAGAGGTGTCTTGAAGAGAATATTATTGGTACAGTTATCATTTCACCTAACTTAGTCCAGATATTCATCCTTTTGCAACTTATTTCACGTTATATAACGGTACAGAAAGACCGTCCTATGGTTCTACATCCTGTTCATGGCACTGCTTCGTGACTAGCATGTTATTCCAGTGGTGATCTGTTGTTATAGCTCAGCATTCAAGACGGTGAAGTGGCGATTTTAGTCCCAGTTAGTGTAAAAATTGTATAGTAATGATATTTTAAACTTGTATGAGTAACTTCAGAAAATAAAATCACCTGAAGTTAGCTTGAACAGAATGCAAGAAATGTTCTGCAGCAGGGAGGGTGACTTTTTTATTAATTCTGACATGGCAGATACTATAAAAAATATAAAATGGAAAATATAGTACTAAGTGGAACGCGTTCATGCACTTTGTTCTTAATCATCATCATCATCATCATCATCTGGACCTCCTTTCCCAGCCTAGGGCAGGATGAGGAGTAGCAATGTTCTTAATATTTGCAGATTATATTATCCTGTGAAAGGTTCTGGTGATGTAAGCCTTCGTTACTGGATGGCTTAACTGTCTGGCCATAATAAGGTCCCCCAGCTACCTTCTTATTCTCGAAATGAGGAAGGTGGAGTGCCTGGGAAGTCCATTAGGCTCAAGTTCGAGATGAGCCTAGAGCCATAAAAGAATTATCAACAACAACAACAAAAACAGCAAAAACAGTAGCAACATCAACACCCTCTGAAAGCCACCTATGAGTGAAGGTGTTAATGAGGACCATGTCTAATCCCTCCAATAAAGCCTGTCCTAAGATGAGGAAAATCGTCTGGCAGCAGCATGAATCTAATGCGGTTGACGTCCACGGGTTCTTCAACTTTTCATGCCCAGAAGTAAGGATGAAGGGAAGAAAATGTTCAGGGGGGCATGTTTAACTGAAGAGGAACTGGGCACTAGTTTGGGAATATGATGGGCTGATGAAGTGGGGAGGTATGTGACTGAGGATGGTGTAGGTTAGAGAGAGGGCAGCCTGATTCGGGAGTCTTGGGTGGCATGTAGACGACTTGTTTGTGATCATACCTTCTGTGACTTAGACGTTTGGCTATGGATAGACAAATGGATTGTCCTGGAACGGCTCTTTTCACAAAAAGGTTGATCAGAACCAGATTCTTTCACTCAGTGACTGATATGCACAAAGATTTTATAACAAATTTATAATTACTTTGTTAGTAATGTGAATAACATTAATCAGATTTTCTTTTCAATTTCCTCATTTACTGCGTTAATAACTAAAACATTATTAATTCAATTTTTAGTGCCCTCAGATGTCTAGTCAGTACGCTGAATATGGTCACATACCCATCAGCAATGGCAAAATCCGACTTGCTCTAACTGTCTAACCTGTTTAGTATGATAGTCATTAACTCATTTAGCCCGATTAGGTGTTCCGTTTGGTTTCTCCTTTCTCTCTCCAGGCGGTTTTATATTCACGTTAAGTTAGAATTTTCGAACTGGTGGGGAGAGGTATATCCTTCATTAACTCCTTCACTGCAAGCTGTCTCCCCTAAGCTGCAGAAAAATACAAAGGTAGGCAGTGAAAAATAGCATCGAAATAAGGTTAACGTAGACGTATATGAAGGAGAATGCATGACGTATATTTCCATGGTAAGGGTGCTGCATGGACCGAAAAGCATTTTGTGAAGAGTTTTGCCACTTTATCACTTTATCTTCAAAGTATTTCTGAAGTATTTTTGAGAGATATTACTCACTATATCTTTGTTGGCAGAGGACACAGCGACGTGGAGGCGATTTGTTTGTGGTCATCTCTTTCAGGATTAAGGCTTCTGCCAAAAAATGGATAGATAGATAGATAGATGAATTACCCTCTATAATTTTTGACTTCAACTGCATTTTGTTCAGTGTATATTCCCAAAGATCAAATTTGCGATCATATAATGCATTTAACTCCATGAATAAAACGTAATTGCCACAGTTTGATGAGTCTCACGAAGTCGTTTGTTATCGGCGTGAACCATTTATATACAGGGTGGCCTGGGAGTGATGGCATACTCCTAAATGATAGATGATAGAAAATAAAAAAAACATAGGTCCAAATCTCAACCATTACAGGGCAACAATTACTGATGATCTTACGGATGAAAATGGTCTTCTGCAGAATTCACCCATACAGGTATCAGTAATTGTAGTCCTGTACCGGTTGAGATTTGGACACATGTTGATACTGCATTTTCTGCCTACAATTCCCATACTTTTGCCCACTCGTGTATATCTCCGGGGGCAGCAATAAGATAATGCTATAGCACTTGTGGCAGTGACGGGGGCCTACACATCTATACTCACAAGAACAGCAGGTGTAGGTGTGGTGGCCAAGGCGTGGGTGTGGCCTCAACTGATTCTCCCCACGCCCCTTCCAGCTTATATAGTAGGTGACCCTGACTCACCCTTCCTGACGTGACGCACGGAACCTGTCATTGGTTAAC
>JAGKTI010020329.1:0-16402 GCA_018397915.1 Birgus latro | reverse complement strand
GGGTTGAACTTGGGGGTAATGAAGAGTGAGGATGTGTAATTTGCTGGGATACCCTGGTTGGCTGGAGTTGCTGCAGCTTTCTGGGGATTAGGGGTAAGTACAGTTTGTTTTCATATGACAGAAACTGAGCCACTTGCACAACTTGAATGCTAAGTTGTGGGGGAGGGGTTGGGAGGGGTAGACCGAGAAAGACATGGGACGAGGTCATTAAGTGTGACTTAAGGGTTAAGGGACTGAACAGGGAGGCTGCCAGGGATCGAGCAGCGTGGAGAGCCGCCATTAGGTGACCATGGCCGACGCATGCAAGCATGTTGGAGCCTTCAAAAACGAAACGAAACGAAACGAAACGTTAACCAGCCGTTTGGACCGCTGAGTGAGAAACTCTCAGATTTAGAGAATGTTCTGGGAAAAATTGTGTCATTGTATTGTTCTTCCGGCTTCGTCGTCATTATCTTGAGAATTGTGAGGAAAAGGGGAGGTAATCGTATATCTCTTTCAGTTATATTTAAGGTAAATCTGTAACGTGAATAATGGGTTACTGGAAGTATGTTTTTTTTTTTTTTTTTTGAGGACTGTGAAATGCTTGATCTCTATTTTAGAGTATTAATTGTGATTCGAGTAACCTATTCACTGGCACGAGGTTAGAGTCAACTTTCACATCAGAATCTTTCAACAGACTGACTATTTTTTTTTATATCTTTCTAAGCAAGGGACCAAAATTTAAAATAGTTTTTGTTTGTTTGTCGCCCCGTGGTCATGCCCATGCCCCGTTATATCTTGGGAGGGAACCTTTATGTCAATGAGGGATGGTATTGGAGGGTTGTAACAAGGTTTATCAAGAATACACCCAGAGAGTGGTGTGTTGAGTGTAAATGACTTGATTTTCTGGTGAATTTGGAATGTTAATACTTGACCCGACTCATCTCTAACAAAGTTCTGTGATACACTATTTGTCCAACCAGTTGTGAACCAGTCACTATCGAAATTCTTTTCCATTCTTGCATTTTATTTGAGTTTTGAAGTATGTAATAAAAATCCGTGTAATCCCGCATTCATACCGGTCTTCTTCCTTCCCCTGCTCATGAAAACTGCACATAGCTTGTGGGTAGTAATGGTATAATGTTTTTGTTGAAAGTGTACTGAGGTAATTCACACAGAGGAGAGAAGTAGTGGAGAGAAGACTGCTCATGTCTGGCCGAAATCCAGCGGACCGAATTTCTCCTGATTTATGCAGTAAGTATCAAGGTCCTCGCTTGTCCCCATCCAGTTACAGGTCTATGGCTGCTCAGGCTAATCGCTACCTTTGTGCTACCCCTATTGTCACGAGCATAATCCATAGGCTGATCCAAAGAAAATGTAATATTAATCATAGATTTTCTTAGTCAGTCCAATTTACTCAACACAAGGCTGGTGGCTTATCCTGTTTCAAGCTATGTCCTATTACAAACTGGTGGCAATTTAGTGTTTCAAGTTATTTCTTATCACATACTGTTGACAGTTATATAAAAAGTCAATTTAAAATTTTTTCTGTTACAATAGTATATTAAATTTTTCGAGAAAAAGTGACGGAAGCTGAAATTTCGGACTTTTGGAGAATTTTTAAAATTCCTTCCGGACTAAGATTTTGCCACCGAAATGCAGGGCATGTCCGGGATAATCCGTACGTATGGCAACCCTACCAGTAATCATAAGTGCCTCTGTGCTGTAAGCAGCTGTGAACAATTTGTACTTATGAAGAATAGTGAGAATAAATTTCCTGATCCTAAAAACGATGAAAAGAGTGTGCGAGTAATCTTACTTGCCACAACTAGCCAGCGTCGGACATGGCCAGGCGCCAGCTCTCAAGGACTCCTCTCAAGGACTCGTATGTATGTGTACAATACAGTAATTATCTCCACCACCACCACCACCACCACACTCTGCAGCTTGCAGTCAACCTAAATGGTCGAATTCCACCTTCATTCCACCTAATCGTAAGTACTCTCTGTATTCATTTTGCATGGAAACTGAAACAAACTGCAGAAGTCCTACTAACAAAGGATGAAATTGAAATGAACGTCTGTTAGCACTTTTTTTCTCTCCAATTACATATGTCCACTTTATCCACTTACCTGTATTTATCCATCTGACATGATCTCATTTCCATTTTTCATGCAGTTTCTTTTTATAACCAATTCCGTGTACAGTATGTAAACATTTGTCGTACATTGCCTTTTATGTACCCAGCCATCAGTCCGTTTAAAGTGGTACCGATATTTATGACTGAAATAAGTTATATACATATTTTGGTTATTTTTCTCACAATGTTGATGTAAATATTTTGGTTATTTTTCCCCACAATATATATTTATTTTTATACAGACCATATAAATATTTTGGTTATTTCTCCCTCTGTTTAATTTTATACAGGCGATATAAATAGTTTGGATATTTTTCCCACGATATTTATTTTCATACAGACGATATACATATCTTGCTTATTTTTCCCACAAGCAGACGATATATGTACCTTGGTTATTTTTCCCACAGTATTTTTATACAGATAGTATACGTTTTGGGTATTTTTCCCACAGTATTTTTATACAGACAGAGGTGATTTGCAACGGTTTTTGGCTGCTTTGAACTTCCCTGTGGCGATAATGAAGATATATTGAAAAGGTGCTTTAGGCGTCGTAAAAGGCGACTAAAAGGGGCGGGGTGAGGAGACTAGGGACCTCCTCCTGTTTTTTTTTAGTTCCTAAAAAGAGACAGGCCATAGAAAGGGATTAAAGAATCCCCGAGCTAGACCTTACAATGAGATCATATAGCCCCGCTAGGTAACAGGAGGGCGCTACCCCTCCCGGCACGGCAGTCCCGGGCGCGGCTCGAACTCGCGACCCCCCGGTCCCGAGCTTGATGCTCTACCTCTGAGCCACCGTGCCCCCACAGGCCATAGAAAGGGATGGGGGACTGAGTTATCCCAGTACCCTGAAGGTTGGGTCTATGAATGTGCGTGGATGCAGTACGATAGAGGCTAAAAGGGAGGAGATTGGGAGAATGTGAGAAAAAAGTTGGATGTGTTAGCTTTGAGTGAAACAAAGATGAAAGGGAAAGGCGAGGAAGTTTGGAAGTGTGAATGGAAGATTGTCAGGTGTTGATAGAGGAAGGGCAAAAGAAGGTGTGGCCTTGTTAGTGAGCCCGGAAGTACAGCAGTGTGTGATTGAATGAAAGGAGGTGGTGTGGGTATTTGTGAGTGAATATGGGCCTGGTACTGAAAGGAATACAGAAGAGAGGGAGTCTTTCTGGAATAATGTTGATGAGTGTCTGCAGAGTTTTGGAGCGAATGTGAATTTGGTAATAATAGATCTGAATGCTGGAGTGGGAAATGTAGCAGAAGGTGTAGTTCGTATGCATCGTGCGTCTGAAAGAAATGAAGATGGAGAACGAATGACTGGGATGTGCGTTAAGCGAGAGATGGTGATTGGAAATACTTTGTTTGAGAAGAAAGATATTAGTATACATGGGTGAGACAGGAGGGTGGAAGGGTTGTTGATAGAGCATTGATGGACTATGTGGTTGTATCCAGGAATGTAATAGAAAGATTGTTGGGTGTGAGAGTTTTGAGAGGGAAGAGTGGATGTATGTCTGACCACTACCTGGTGGAGGGAAAGTTGAGAGTAGGTAAAAGATGGGTGAGAGCTAGTAGAGTTAGTTATGGCAGGGAGGTTTTGAAAGTGGTGAGTTTGATAAAAGAGAGAAAATGACAGAGTATCAGGAGAAACTGAACTATGAGTGGAACACAGTGAAAGATCAGGAGAATGGCAGTGTGGAGGAGGAGTGGCAGTTGTTTAAGAATGCTGTGGTGGGGCATGCAGAAGAGGTGTGTGGTGTGAGACGAGTGCGTGGTGGTGTAAGAAAGGGAAGTGAATGGTGGTGGGAGGAAATAAGTATGGCTATGGCTGAGAAGACACATGCATATGAAGTGTGGCTGCAGAGGAAGGATGAGGTGTCATATGAGAGGTATAAGGAAAAGAGGAGTAGGACAAGAAGGGCTGTGTGTGATGCTAAAGTGGCAGCAGATGAGAGGCGGACTAGGCAGTTGACTGAGAATTTTCAACAGAATAAGAAAATGTTTTGGAAGGAAGTGAAAATGGTGCGAAAAGGAGAGTCTTGGAAGAAGGAGCGGGTAAAAGCAGAGGAAGGAAGGATGATAACTGAGATGGATGCAGTAAGGAAGAGATGAGCTAAGTATTCTGAAGGACTGTTAAATAAGAATAAGAGTAAAGTGATGAAGTGTACGAGGTTGGTAGATGGTAGGAGGATGAATATAGTTTTGAATGGTGAGTTGCTTGAGGAGGTAGAGTGTTTTAAGTATTTAGGGTCACATGTTGCTGTGGATGGAAGAACAGATGCAGAAGTGAAGTTTAGAATGAATGAGGTTGGCAAGGTGCTGGGAGGAATGAAAAAGTGTTTAGATGTCGTTCACTTAGAATGGATGTAAAGAGAAGGCTGTATGAGAGTATTGTGGTACCGACTGCATTACAGTATATGGGGCTGAAACATTGAATATGGGTGTAGCAGAGAGGAAAAGTTTGAATGTAATGGAGATGAGGTGTTTGAGGAGTATGTGTGGAGTGACGCGTATGGATCGAGTGAGAAACGATGAAGTGCGAAGGAGAACTGGAATTGTTCGGGAGATGGCTGATCGAGTCGAGCAGAGGGTATTGCGATGGTGTGGGCATATGGAGAGAATGGATAATGAGCGATTGGTAAAAAAGATAACTAGATCTGATGTGAGAGGTGTAAGGCTGAAAGGAAGACCACGAATACGATGGATGGACTGTGTGAAGAGAGTGCTGGATGCAAGAGGGTTGTCTGTTGAGCAAGGAAGAGTGGCTGTGAGTGACAGAAATGATTAGAGAGAAATTGTGAATGAATAAATGATGATGCATCCCTGAGGGGATATTCTCCCGCATTTTGTCTGATCAGCTGATCAGGTCAGGTGCGAGTAAGGGGATGGGTCCATTATGATGCGGCAGGGGTAAACCAGCTTTGCTCTCGGGCCCTGTTGCGGATGTCACTGACTGCACTGCGTAGTTGACCCTCATGCTGTGTGGTGCAGTGAGGATCTGTCCCTTTTCCCCTTTGGGGCTAAGATGCGAATGAATGTGTATGAGTATGAGGTGTGCTGACCTGTCTCGGCTACCTCCCTTTTCTTGGGGGAAGCAGTCTAGGTATATAGATAGATAGAGAGTTAAATGTAGAGGAGGAAGAGAGGCTAAGATTGTGGCAGATGGAAGGGTGCAAGGAATAAATGTGTTGGGAGAGTTCTTTGATCACGATGGAGGAAGTGCAGTAGGCAGTAAACGAGATGAAAATAGGGAAAGCTGCAGGTATGGATGGGTGTGCTGTGGAATGTCTGAAAGGTGGTGGAGCGACTATTGTTGACTGGTTAGTAAGATTGTTGAATGTGTGCTTTGTGCAAGGTATGGTGCCAATTGAATGGGCAAGTGCTTGTGTGGTCCCACTGTGTAAAAGTAAGGGTGAAAAGTATGAATGTACTAGCTTTAGGGGTATAAGCATGTTGAGTGTTGTAGGTAAGATGTATTGTAGAGTGTTAATTAAGAGAGTTAGAAAGGGTACAGAGGGAGTGATTGGTGATGAGCAGTGTGGCTTTAGGAGAGGGAGGGGATGCTTGGATCAGGTGTTTGCTGTGAGACAAGTGTGTGAAAAGTATTTACCGAAAGGTAAGGATGTGTTTTGGGCGTTCATGGATTTAGAGAAAGCGTATGATAGGAATTGATAGGGAGGCTTTGTGACTGTTTTAAGATTGTATCGACTTGATGGTAGGTTACTAAAAGGAGTGAAAAGTTTTTATGTAAATAGTAGAGCGTAAGTGAGTGGAAATACTGTGAGTAATTGGTTTCTCGTGAGAGTGGGGCTGCAGCAGGATGTGTGGTGTCACCTTAGTTGTTTAATATTTACATGGATCGTGTTGTAAGAGAGATGAATGCAAGAGTGTTAACAGGTGGAGGTCTGGTGACGACTCAGAGGAGAGATTGAGACAGTTGGTAGAGGAGCTCGGAAGGGTGTGTGAACGGAGGAAATTGAACGTAAATGAGAATAAGAGTAAAGTGATGAAATGTACGAGGCTGGTAGATGGTAGGACGACGAATATAGTTTTGAATGGTGAGTTGCTTGAGGGGGTAGAGTGTTTTAAGTACTGAGGATCATATGTTGCTGTGGAGGATGAATACAGTATAGTTTTGAATGGTGAGTTGCTTGAGGAGGTAGAGTGTTTTAAGTATTTAGGGTCACATGTTGCTGTGGATGGAAGAATAGATGCAGAAGTGAAGTTTAGAATTAATGAAGTAGGAAAGGTGCTGGGAGGAATGAAAATAGTGTTTAGATGTGGTTCACATAGAATGGATGTAAAGAGAAAGCTGTATGAGGGTGTTGTGGTACCAACTGCATTATATGGGGCTGAAACATGGAATATGGGTGTAGCAGAGAGGAAAAGTTTGAATGTAATGGAGATGGGGTGTCTGAGGAGTCTGTGTGGAGTGACGCTTATGGATCGAGTGAGAAATGAAGAAGTGCAAAGGAGAACTGGAGTTGTTCGGAAGATGGCTGATCGAGTTGAGCAGAGGGTGTTGTGATGGTTTGGGCATATGAAGAGAACGGATAATGAGCGATTGGTGAAAATGATAACTAGATTTGATGTTAGAGGTGTAAGGCTGAGAGGAAGACCACGAATAGGATGGATGGCAGTGTGAAGAGAGCACTGGATGCGAGAGGGATGTCTGTTGAGCAAGGAAGAGGGGCTGTGCGTGATAGAAATGAATGGAGAGAAATTGTGAATGAATAAATGATGATACAGCCCTGAGGGGATATTCTACCGCATTTTGTCTGATCAACTGATCAGGTCAGGTGCAGGTAAGGGGATGGGTCCATTATGATGTGGCAGGGGTAAACCAGTTCTGCTGTCAGGCCCTGCTGTGGATGTCACTGATTGCACTGTGCAGTTGACCCTCATGCGGTGTTGTGCAGTGAGGATCTGTCCCTTCTCCCCTTTGGGGCTAAGAATGTGTTTGAGTGCATGAGTAAATTGGGAGTGTGGCTTCCTGTCTCGGCTACCTCCCTTTCCTTGGAGGAAGCAGCTTAGGTATATAGATAGATGGACTTAGGTGATAAAGAGATAGATAATGACTCTAGTTATCATTTGTTACTTTATTATTTTTGGTATATTTCAGCAGCGTCCTAACCTATTTCGTAGCTGTGACGTAAACTGGGGCTGATACAGGAAGTGTGACTGACAGGTATTGAAGTGGTATATGCCCGTCCATATTCTCATTGGGTAAAGAGGCTCCTTAGCACCTCTTCTTTAATGATACTTTTCCAAACTAACCATTAATGCCATTTCTTTTGCTTCTTATATCTTCTGAATTTTGACAGAGATCGCATGAATAGCAAAGAATATAATGACGGAGAAGAATCAAATAAACGGGTAAAGATGTTAGTAAGCTTCCCAACCTCACGAAAATACCTCACCCTTGACCTTCCCTCTTTCGCTGGATTACTAGATCATTTTTTGAAAAATTCTGAAGATTCTCTACCTTAACCCGTCCAGACCTGACCGCTTTTTTACCCAGCCTACCCCCAGATCCCGACCGATTTTCGACTTATTATTTTTTGGCTAAAACCTTCGCTTTTGGTAAGAAACATTGAAAATTTATAAAGAAATCGCGATTCTGGAGTTAGAAATGTTGATACAGGTGTCACTCAACCTTACGCTTTCCTTCTTTTTCAGGGTACCTGGCTAAAGAAAACGAACTATGAAAGGGTTAACTAATTCAAGCCACTTTAAATTACGTATTTATTTCATTTATTTGGTACGGATTTATGTGTAGCACGTCTATATTGGTTTTCACACAATAATATAGGCGTTTATAAGAATTGTTAACTCACCCAAAACCCCAGTATATGGCACCTTCCTTTACGACATTACCACCTCATCGCTTCTGTTTGTTTCTCCCTCTAGCTTCTTTGTTTCTTTGTTTTCCACCTCAGGAATCACTTTCATCATGAATTTCGTCATTAGAGAGACCGTGGGGCAACATACCTTTACTGGCCAGGTTAGTGCTAACAGGTGAATTGCCCTGTTTGGGGGGGGGGAAGAGGAGGAAAGAGGGGTTAGGTGGGGCCAGGCAGTATCACCGCTTGAAAGCAGGTAGAGGAAGGTCTCCCACATATCCCTACCAAAAATCACCCGCGAATGTTGAAAAATGTGCACACAATGGGCCTTGCAATTGAGTGACGTACGATGCACGTCGTTGGGTCTGTCCGCGGAAAAAAGTAGTGACGTGCATCATACGTCGGTGGGACTCGGCAGGTTAATTTACTACCGGCACTATTGTAACTGAAGTCTCTTGAAATAAGTTTACAGAGTTAGCAGACTGGTGGTTGGGGATTTATTTCCTCATCAGTATGCAGCTGTTATGTCTCTGTTCCACACTGCCATAGGCTCCAACAGCAGTAGTTCAGTATAGGACTTAGGGTCAGCTTTTCGGTGTACAACAGCAGAGATCAGCTCAGGCGTTGTAAATAAACACTGGCTTCATAGGTTCGCTGTCTAAATTTTCCAAATAATTACATTTAATGCTTGCTAACTACGCTTTACTGTTTTCACAAGTACCAGAGCTATACAAAGTTCACTAACTGCACTGACACTGAACTAAACTCAAACTGAACTGAGAACTACTCTAGTCTCTTCCCCATTCTTAAGCTTCTTATAGACTAGAATGATCTACTACATTCTCGAAGAAGCAACAGTTACCAACTTGAAGACATCCAACATATCCAGAGTTGTCATACATTGCATAACACTCTAAATTATTTATCATAAAAACAAATAAAATTACATATTTCAACAACCACACAAATAAACACATTATAGAGAAAAGGAGCATAAAAATTAATGTATAACTTTACAAAATAACTCTGCTCACAAAAGCAGGCTAACTGGCAACTCTGACATGTAACAGAAACTATCAGAACTACCTAACTAGCAAATCCCGCTTTCCAACACTATCCCCTCCCTAGTCCTTTTTTTGTGCTAAAACTGCACAATGTAAACAAAGAAAATCCTTAATCCAAATGAAACATCTAATTATACACAGAATAATCCATCAACTTATCAGGTCCTTTCCTCTGCCACTTCCAATGACGTCCCTGCTCCTCAACACATCCAGTCCTCCTGGAATGACTTGAGCCTTTCTCTGATTCACTTCATCCCTCAGGGAACTGTCACCATCCTCTTGTACTTTAGCTCCTAGGTCCTCCCCAACATCGTCAGCTATGGATGTGAACAGTTCTTCGGGGACATCCCAGCTGTACTGTCCTGGCCCATGGTACTGCCCCAGAAGATTAATGTGTACCACCTTTGGGCGAGACTTCCTGCCTCCCCGAATCCGGTACATTACATCAGACAGGTGGTCCATTACAATTTTTGGCCCATCCCACAGGCTCTGCAGCTTCAGTGACTGTCCGTTCTTCCAAACTCTGTCACCATTCATGAAGCCCACTTCACTTGCCTTGGCATCATACTTGCTCTTCATTTCCCCTGAAAACTTTAGAGCTTCTCACACTTGATGATGTAGCTCAGCCAGCCTTTCCTGAAGATGCTTCGCATAGCTGGAGGTGTCTGTAGGCAGCTCTTCACCACGTGGTCCTCCCCTTAACAAGTCAATGGGTTAACATAATTCGTGGTCCAGCATCAGTTTTGCAGGGGTGCAGCTGGTAGACTCATGGGATGCAGACCGATATCCCATCAGCAACGCAGGTAATTTCTGATCCCATTCTGTTTGTCACTCTACACAGTACTTGGCCAGTTCTTGTCCCAGGGTCCAATTGAATTTATCCACCATCCAGTCTGACTGGCCTTAGTGGGGTCAGCCTGGTTGTCTTGATCCCGTAACTTGCAGCACTCACGGAACACAGCAGACTAGAAGCTTCACCCTGGTCTGAATGTAGCTTTTGTGGCATACCAAAACAACAGAAAAACTGGTCAACCAACACCTGAACAACAGTCGCAGCCTCTTGATCAGAGATGGCGTAGGCTTCTGTCCACTTTGTGAAGTAGTCTATGGTGACATATACTGGTTTCCTCTTTCAGTAACTGACAGAGGTTCAGCGATGTCCACTGTGACTTTCTCTAGTACAGCTAGAGAGGGGTGCAACCATGTTTGTTGGAGCCCTTTTGGTACAGCATACATCGCAGGCCCATCACCACTCTTCAGCATCCTGATGCAAGCCAGTCCAGTGGAACCTCTGTCGCAGTCGACTTAGAGTTTTCTTCACTTCCAGGTGCCCACTAGTGATCTGGTAATGGGACTGATCCAAGATCACGGACCTCATTTTTTTTGGAACAACCAGTTGCCAATACTTGCTGAAGCCATTGTGTGTCTCCCATGGATGCTCCAGTAGTCAGTTGTTCAAACGAAGAAGGTCCCATTGACTCCAGTAGTTCTTAGCAGCAGGGTTGAACCTGGAAATCCCTTCCCAAGATGGTCGCACTATACTCCTCTGCAGCCACTCTGCACTGGTTGTCAATCTACATCCTCCATCTGCATCCTTTTCAGATCTTCTTCATCTGACGTTGGCCCTGTCACTGCAGTACGGCTGCATTTTTTGCTATTATCTTTCATACTACACTGCTTGCAATCTGGGTCACAAGGCCAACAACTCAGGCTGTAAGCGTTGCCATGTACTTGCCCAGGATGGCGCTGCACCTCATAGTTGCATTGGTCTAGCTTCCCAAGCCAGCATGCTAGTTGACCTTCCGGATTCTGTAATGTCTTCAGCTACTTCAGCGCTGTGTGGTCTGCCCTGATGAAGGAGTAGAACACATACAGGTAGAGATGGAAGAAATCAAGGATCTTCATCACTGCCAAGAGCTTTTTATGGGTCACACAATACTTCCATTGTGGTGGGCTGAGCTTTTTACTGTAATACGCCACCACATACTTTGTCATCCTTCTTCTGCAACAGGACCTCACCAATACCTTGGTCACTAGCATCACAGTCCAGGATGAAAGACTGACTCTACTCTGGGTTCGGCAACACTGGAGAGCTTGCCAACCCATGCTTGAGTTCATCGAATGCCTTCTGAGTCATTGCAGTCTATGTAAACTTCTGCCTGTTCCCCCACAACTTTTGCAGAGGTGCGCTGTCCTTGCAAAGTCCTTGACAAAATGCCGGTAGTAGGTGTACACAAACACGGAAAACTCTGTAGCTCCTTTACACAAGTTGGAACTGGCCAGTTTTTCTCAGCTGCCACCTTCGCTGGATTAGTACAGATGCCACCCTCGCCTACAGTGTGTCCCAGGTACTTCACTTCCTTCTGGAACAAGTAGCACTTCTTGGGGTTCAGCTTCAGGTGCGCTGCTCAGATTCTGTTGAACACCTCTATCAGCCTCTTCAGTTCCTGATCGAAAGTCCATCCAAACACAATTACATCATCCAGATAGATAAAAGCTATCTGCCAGTTCGGGCCTTCTAGTACATGACCCATGAGATTTGCAAAAGTAGCTGGGGCATTGCATAGTCCAAATGGAATCACTTTACTGGAGAAACTTTCTGTACCAGTTGTGAGGTAGTCTTCATTTTGTCCTTCCATACGATAGATGTCAAATACTAAAGTCGTGTGAAGGTAGCAAGAGAAAATTAACAAGTCATGTCACCGGACTGAAAGTGTTAATTACAGTAAATGAAATAAAAATTAATACCCAGACAGCATACTGGGTTATTACTTGGCTTATACAGGCAGAGAGAATTAGTTAACTATAGACCATTCACCTTAATTTTGCGGAAATTTCTTCTTTTGCAGCATTTCTCACTTGGCCGTGGTGGAATAAGACAATACTGCGGCTCTATATCCTTTCCATAATGCACAGTCCTAACTAGCAACATATTCTAACTGTAAACTGCCATTAACCCTCCCCGTATAAAAAGGCTGTTTTCTCCTTGTCTTTCTCTGCAGCCTTGACCTGGTGATATCCCACTTTCATATCTAGGGTGGAGAACCAATTGGGACCTCACGGAGCATCCAGCATGTCATCAATCCTTGGCAAAGGGGTATGTATCCTTCAGTGTCACTTCATTTAGGACTCGGTAATCCACACAGCACTATACCGAACCATCCTTCTTCCTTACAAGAACCACTGCTGATGCCCAAGAACTGCTGAACTATTCTATCACTCCTTAACTTTGGAGATTCTCCATCACCTTCTCCATTTCTTGCCTTTGGGCTGGCGCCATTCTCTGTGCTGGATGTTTAATCGGGTGGTGATCCCCGGTGTCGATACAATATTCTGCCAGATCTGTGCACCCCAGGTCTAGGTCTCCGGTGGAGAAGACATCAGCAAACTTCACCAGCAGTTACCTTAACTGCAGCACTTGTTAGTCATCCAGGTATTGGCAACTCCTTGAAAACATATCTTGTAAATGGTCTGGCAGATTCCCATCTTCATTGACTACACTCCTTTTACAGGCCTTCTGCTGGTGCCACTCAGCATCCACCGCCTAGCACAGTCCCACAGTTTCCCCCTCGTTGACCTTCTATGGCTTATGGGAGAAATTTGCCATCACAACTGGTACTTCACCTGCACCTGTTTCCACCAAAGTTCTCCCCATCATCACTTCGGCCTTCGTCTTGCACCATATATCAGGCTCCATTACCCTTAAACAGCTCTCAGAAGAGCCACTCACCTTGTACTGGAGCAACAGTACTGATCTTGGGGGTATCAGAGAAGTGCGGAGTGCCATCACCTCACCACCAGCACTGGTACGTCTTTCCTCGAACCTCCAGCTTCTTGGAGCAGAAGTCCAGCTCACATCCCATGGACATCATATAGTCCAGACCAAGAAGGCAAGGACCCTACATATCGACTACGTAGACTGGAAGTGTAGCCTCTTGCCCTGCCACTTCACTCTGGACATCCAGGGGTCCCCTCAGTTCTGCCATTTTTTGTATATGCCCCATTTTTATATGTCCATTTCTTTTATATGCTCCCTGTAAATTAACCCGACCAGTCCTGACCGATTTTTTACCCAACACACCCTCAGAACCCGACCGATTTTCAACTTTTTTTTTTTTTTGGCTCAAGCCTTCGCTTTTGGTGAGAAACATCGAAAATTCTTAGAGAAATTGCCCTCCTGAGCTTATAACAGGTGTCAGTCAGCCTTATGTTTTCCTTCTTTCTCAGGGTACCTGGCTAAAGAAAACGAACTATGGAAGGGTTAACTAATTCAAACCACTTTAAATTACGTATTTATTTATTAATTTGGTACGAATTTACGTGCAGTAAAAGTCTATACTGGTTTTCACGCAATAATATAGGGAATAAAGGCATTGTTCACTCACCCAAAACCCCAGAATATGGCACCTTCCTTTACAACATTACCACCTCATCACTTCTGTTTGTTTTTCCCTCTAGCTTCTTTGTTTATTCGTCCTTCGCCTCAGGAATCACTTTCACCGTGAATTTCGTCATTGGAGAGACCGTGGGGCAACATATCTTTACTGGCCAGGTTACTGCTAACAGGTGAATTGCTGTGTGGGGGGGAGGGGAGTCAGGTGGGGCCAGACAGTATCCCCGCTTGACAGCAGGTAGAGAAAGGTCTCCCACATATGCCTACCAAAAATCACCCGCGAATCTTTAAAAATGTGCAAACAACGGGCCTTGCAACTGACTGACGTATGATGCATGTCAGTGAGTCTGTCCGCGGAAAAAAGTAGTGACGTGCATCGTACGTCGGTGGGGCTCGGCGGGTTAACCTGTGGCTCAGCAGTGCAAGATTTCTCAACAGCCTCCATTCTCTCACCAGTTATCTTTACCTGAACATCCACATCCTGTCTGCAGACCATCACTAATCTTCAACTGATTGTGTACATGCTTTCTGCACTCCATCACGTAGTTGCTTATCTCATACTTCTGTTGCTCTAGGTTGGCATCTGCTTGCTCCTTAAACTGTTGTTGGTCTTCCTTCATTTCCCCCATGAAAGCATCTTGCTGCCCTTGCATACTTAGTTGTAATGCCCTCTGTTGATCCTGTAAAGCCCCTTGAAGTTGTTGATATTGTTCTTTCTGTTGTGCCTCTAGTTGTTCATTCAGTGCTTGCAATTATTCTTTGATTCCTTTTTGTCCTTCATTTTGTGACAGAAAATGTTCTTTGAGTTCTTTCTGTCCTTTTTTCTATGCCTGTAAATGTTCTTTGAGTTCTTTCTGTCCTTTGTTCTATGCCTGTAAATGTTCTTTGAGTACTTTCTGTCCTTCATTTTGTGTTTGTACTAAATTCATGACTGCTGCCAGACATGCCTCCTCCTGCCCAGCTTACTCTCTTGTCTGTACACCTTCTGCCTTCACGTCGAAGGTTTGACTCACTGCAGCACTTTTTTAATGATCCCACTCCTGACACTGCATGTTGTTTCCCCATTCCACATTGCCACAGGCTCCAGCAGCAGTAGTTCAGTATTGGAAGGACGTTGCCCAAGGAGTTGTTCCTTTAAGGGTCAGCCTTTCAGTGTACAACAGCACAGATCAGCTCAGGCGTTGTAATTAAATACTGGCTTCTTAAGTTTGTTGTCTTTATTTTCTAAATAATTACATTTAATGCATGCCAACTACACTTCACTGTTTTCACAAGTACCAGAGCTATACAATCTTCACTAACTGCACTGACACTGAACTAAACTCAAACTGAACTGGGAACTCCTCTAGTCGTTGTGTTGTTGTTGCTATATATTATCTCCAACTTGTGGGGACACGGGCAAACAAAGAGCCCGTCAGGGTCCTCTAGTCCCTTTCCCATCCTTATATAAGCTTCCTATAGACTTGAATTATCTGCTACATTCTCGGAGAAGCAACAGTTACCAACACAGACACATCCAAAATATCCAGAGTTTTCTTACACTGCTTAACTTTAAATTCTTTAGCATACAGACTGAAATATTATTACATAATTCAAAAATCACAAATTTAAACATTATAGAAAAAAAAAACATGAAAATTAACGTATAACTTTACAAAATAACTCTGCTCACAATAGCAGGCTAACTGGCATCTCTGACATGTAACAGAAACTGCGAGAACCAACGAGAAACCTCCAATACTACCTCACTAGCAAATCCTGCTTCACAACAGAGCTTTACCTCCATGAGGTAGTCAAAATCAAAAAGAAATTTCATTTTTTTTTTTTTTTTTAGTTTTACAGGCCACCTATCATCTTTGTTTTTCAGCGTAACGAGTTATTTTTTTAAAACATGTTTTTGTTCGAAAATGCAATTTTACTCCACAGCCTTCGAAAGTACAAACGCCCAAAGAAGTGATGACCCGATTTCCTGTATGTACCTGTCACTGACAGCTTAGTTATATTTTATTTATTGCACACCGGAAAGAAGTCTTTAGGCAAACAACACCAAAAATCAATATAAAAGTATTGTTAATGTGTTTATCTCACATTACGGTAAAGGAAGCAACAATATACTAAAGTTGAGGCTCAAGCCGTATGAAAGAATATGAAACGTACAGTTTATTGATCAACGGTTTCAATGTTAAAATGCGAAGAAAGTCTCTTAATGCTCGTTTTACATCCAAAATCAGCAATACTTAGGGGAAAATGTTGCACAAAATGAAATCTGTAGTTAAAAGTAATGTCCTAATCGCGAGTGTCATCAACTAACAACAATAAACCTCTAAAAGTATATTGTTACCCACATTTAAATCTCTGTGCTGGATGAAATTCAGGCTGGAAAACCAAGCCTTAAGTCCAAAACCGTGAGTGCTGTCAGCAAACAGTGGAGTAATAAAAGGCAACAAAGAAGGCTATCTACTGAATTCAGTGAAATCGTGAAATTGTTGGAGAACGACTATATATGTTTACCTTAACCTGGCCATGATTTTCGTCCTCTTGCAGTTTATCTCACGTAGTCGTCCAGTGGAGGCAAGACAATACTACGGCTCCACATTATTTCCATGGCACTTTTAATTATCATAATATAATATTTATACATTTTTCCAGCTGTCATTCACGATGAAAATATAGCAATTTTAGACCAAGTAAAAAGGCTCCATGCATCGGCCTTTCCTAAGGGCGACTCTTCATGCTGCTTGATCACTAGCAGCCTCTCTCTTCAAAGTCCCATATCCCTGAGGTCACACTATGACCTCGTCAAACGCCTTTTTTGGTCTTCTGCTCTCAACTTACCTCGACGTTCACACTTCTCACGTGCACCCAAATGTCATCCCCATCCTCTCAACATGCCCATACCCCTCAGTTTACCCCTCCTCATCACTGCACCAATACATTTCAGTACACATTCTTCCTCTCAGCTCTTCAATCACAATCCTTTCCACCCCCCCCC
>JAGKTI010020328.1:0-16402 GCA_018397915.1 Birgus latro | reverse complement strand
TCCAGTGAAGCATAGCACAAGGTCTTGAATCATGGAACATTTGAGCCAATTGACCTCCTTATAAATGGCTCAGCCCCACCTTGGCATACAATTTGAAAGCACTCTGTGCAGTTTTGTTTGTTTCTCATATGCATTACATAAAATACAGATAATCACTTTGTTGCTGTTGACAGTCAAAGATAATGTAAATTTAAGCTTTATTAAATGTCAGAATGCGAGACTACTAGAATAAAGGAATAGAGCATCATGAGGAAAGAGTTAAAGCATTGGCTTTTTGTGTTCAACTTTTTTTTTTTTTTTTTTGCTGTGAAACAGCTGAGAAATGGGAAAGCAGCTGGCATTGATGAGGTGTATGAAGAGATGATTAAGCGTAATGGAGAGAGCAGAATGAAGTGCTTGTTGGAGAAATATAAGACAGCATGGATGAGTGAAACTGTGTCAGTAGAGTGGAAAAAGGGTGTGGTTGTACCCCTATACTAAAATAAGGGTGAGTGAAGTGAGTGCAAGAATTATTGTGACATAAGTCTTTTGAGTGTTGTAGGGAAGGTTTATGGAAGAATTATTGTAGAGAAAGTAAGAGAGATATCAGAAGGGATAGTGAGTGATGAACAGGGTGGCTTTAGGAGTGGGAGAGGATGTGTGGATCAAATATTTGCTGTGAGACAGGTAGTGGAGAAGGCTTGTGAGATGGACTAGAGGGTGTTTATGGTATTTATGGATCTGGAAGAAGCATACAACAAAGTAGACAGTGAAGGATTGCAAAAGGTTTTTCTTATGTATGGTGTAGATAGTAAGCTGCTAGGTGCCATCAAGAGTTTTTATGATGGTAATGAAGCTTGTGTAAGGGTAAATGGGCATCTAATTGAATTCGCGATTAATTTGGGCGTGCGACAAGGTTGCATGATATCCCCTTGGTTGTTCAAGGTATACAGTATATGGATGGGGTGATGAGAGAAGTATAAACATGAGTAATGGAGAGGGGGATGGCACTAGTAGTGAATGGTGATGGATGGAATATATCAAATCTGGTGTATGCTGATGGATGGAATATATCAAATCTGGTGTACGCTGATGATGCAGTACTACTTGCAAATACTGGACAAGAGCTTTGTTGACTGGTGCAGAGTTTTGTAGGTGTCTGTGAGCATCGTGCCTTGAGAGTAAATGTAGAAAAGAGTAAAGTGATGATTATCGAGAGAGAAGGTGACTCCCAGTGTGATTTTGCCGTGAATGGAGAGAGACTGGAATTGGTGACAGAGTTCAAATACCTGGGTACAGTGATAGAAAAGAGAGGAAAATGTTTGGAAGAAGTGGAAAGTAGAGTGACACAAGGAAGGAAAGTAGCAGGTACAATGAAGGCCTTGATAAGAGACAGGGGCTTGAGTGTTGCAGGAGTGCAAGTCTTACATGAAGGAGTGTTAATGCCAACTTTAACATACAGGTGTGAGACTATGGTGTAGCATGAAAATGAAAAGTCAGGAGTAAGAACAGTGGAGATGGGACTTTTGGGGAATGTGTGTGGAGTACGGGGAGTGGATAGGATACGGAATAATGTGATTCATGAAAGATGCGGAATGAGGATGTCTGTGGACATCAGAATTGAAGAGAGTGTACTGAGATGATATGGTCATGTGGAGAGAATGGTTGACAATAGAGTGGTGAAAAAGGTACATCTTAGCGAATTCGAAGGAGGGAGAAGACGAGGTAGGCCAAGAAGAAGGTGGAGAGGTATGGTGGACGAGTGTGTGGGGAAGAGAGATATGGAAGTTGGTGAGGCTAAATGACTGGCAAGAGATCAGAGCTAGCTGGATGATTTTGTGTGAAGCGCATTGCCAGGAATTTGGCACCGTTTTTTTAACCTGACAGCATTCAGATTGACTCTATTGAATAGGTATATATGAAGCTACATTACATGGTGAAACTTTTTGGGCTATCATATGGGGCCAGGATTCTGTGGGCTTGAATGGTGAGTGAATGGAAGCATGGCCTACTGAATTGGGCAAACTTTGGCTGCCTGGCTGCTGCTACTCCTCACCCCGCCCTAGGGTCGGATGATGATGATGATGATGATTAATCTATAGCCATAGTTAGTATCCCACTAACTTTTATTTACCTTAAGATTAATTAACTGTTTCATGTAAACATTTTGTACAATGTATTATTTACAGTTGTCTCATTTATTCATTATTACAGTTGATGCAGAGGAGAATGACTGTGAAGATACTGTGCTGTATGAACCCAGTGTTGATGCCATACTGAAGCTTGCCATGTTCGTAGGAGATAAGACATACAGCCAGGACTTTCTTGCAGGTGACCGAAGATGATAATCACATCACCCACGCTCATTTATGTTGCATTGATTAAGGCTATATGGTGTATCTTTAATCCATGAGATGAATGGTTTCTTGCTCTTTCTATTGCCTGACCTCCTGTTGGAACGTACTGTGGTCTGCCATCTGGAAAGTTAGATTATAATCCCAAGCAGCCCAGTGTTAAAGGATGAACTATACCTCTACAGTGTTTTGACTAATGTGCTGTATATGACTGTGAAATGTAATTGATGACCATTTGCTGTATATGACCATGAGTTGATGCTCATGACCATGAAAATGTGATTGTGTTTCATTTTATGACCTTTTTTTTTTTTTTCCCCATGTAGTTATGTTTATGACCAAGAGTATGTAATAGAATTTATGACATGTTATGATTTTTATAACCATGACCAAGTGATGTTTGTGACCATGTAGCAACATTTCTGACCATGTTGTGTTGTTTACTATCATGTGATTGTGATCATAGTCTAATATTTGTGAACATCTGGTGATGTTAATGGCCATGTGTTGATGCTAATGAACAAACCATGTTGTGGTATTTATTAGCATGTGGTTTTTAAGACCATGACACTCTGGTGATGTTTATGACTGTGTTGGGGTGTTTGACCATGATCATGTGATCATGTTGATGGCCATGTGGTGATGTGAATGATGACTGTGAGGTTGTATTTACCTAGTTTACCAACGTGTAGTATAGAAGATTTGAACTAAGCTCACATTGTCCTGTCTCCATATCGTAAATTATACATCTTAAATTTATGACCATATGATTATGACCATGTATTGTTGTTTATGACCAGGACCATATGGTTGTGTTTTTTATGGTGACATTAATGACCATGTGGTAATGTTTTTGATTGTTTAGTGATGCTGATGACCATGTGTCAGAGTTAATGATGTGTCATGTGGCAAAGTGTATGATCATGTGGTGCTTTATATGGTCCACCATTATTCAGATCCATGTACAGAAATAAACTGAACACTGTGTCTTCTGACAAGGGACCTCCCAATCATAATCAGCATCAGAGAGCAAGTGTAAAGAATTTTTCTAAATGTGCTGTGGATTGGCATGTTATTTATATGATCTTGTTCCAGTCATGCAGTGAGTTGTATAAATTCTCCAATATAATTTAGGGAAGAAAATTTAGAGACATTTGATGGCATAAAAGGGGGGGGGGGCAGGCCATAGATATGTGAGTCAACTGCTGTAGGGGCACAACCCTAAAAAAGGTTAAGAACTGTTGCTGTAGATGGTGACTTTACCAGGAAAAACATTGCATACCTGCGGTATACCATACAATTTTATTAGTTTCTAACTGTCGGAAAGTTAAGTTCAGTAGAGTCAGTTCTGCATAACATAGATATATGGTTCATGACCCCATGCATGAAAATTGTAAAATCCATGCCCCCCTCCCCCTCATCCCCATCATACACAACACTGCTTGGTTCTCACAAAGTGTAAGCACTACATGCTCTAAAAACATAACAGTTCAGTAATTGCACACACTCAAGCTCACATTACTGTCAGGATCAAGCAAACCACAAAAACAGCTGGCAGTGTGTTGAAAGGATTGGTTTACTTTATGTACTTAATATCTCATGTTAGTCCTGTATCCTACAGCACTTTCAAGAAAGTTAAGAAAAATAAATAAATTTGTAATTTACTTTTGATTTTGATATCTATTTACAGTACACATACAACTGAAAGTCCTTGAACAAGGGTGAACTTAAGCCACAGCTATTTCACAAAATAATAATCAGCTAAAATGCCAGTCTCTGGGTATCAGTAAATGACCCAAATACTCAATGAACATGGGTGAGGGTGTATCTTTTTCAAACACTGACTGTGGTGGCCATGGTTTGGTTCACCCCTGCACAAGGACTTGTACCTGCAGATGTACATGCATTTGGATGACTAGAATTCTTTGCAAGGCAAATGCATGATCACAGTAAACCTTTGAAGGTGGGGAACAAAATAGGTTGGCTTCTCCTTGATATACAGACTTTCATAACGTCTAATCATCAGCAGCTTGCTTTTCACACCCTGTTTTCTGCTTGCATGCTACTGATGCAAACTATGTTGATATTAAATAGATACGAATAACATATAGCAGATCATTAAGTAGAAATGTGGTTTGTAAATCGTCAAGTGCAGAAGTGCTATGAAATCTCAAGTGCCAGCATCGGTATAACCCAGATCCAGATAATGCAGTGACAGTATGTGATTTCTTTCCTCCTCCTCCTCCTCCAGTGGTCTACACAGTCATTCATCCACATTCAAGCTCTCAGAATTCTGGCTTCGTCTCAAAACCCTCATTAATAACGCATTCAAGAAAACTGTGTATATACAGTTTGTCTCCCATTGTTATGTTGTTGTCAGATAAAATGTATGTTGATTTAGTAAGATCCTTATTGTTTGTCATGGTACTTGAGGCTCTTTCACCTGAGATGCAGTGGTATTAGAGGTAGGGTGCAAAATGATATTGACTGCATGTGTGTGGTGTGTCAGGGAGAGTGTACAGAGATTTAGAGGTGTGAAAGGATTGATCTTGCTGGAGAGTCTCTTGAGTGTGTGGAGGAGTTATTTAGGTGACATGTTATTGTCCTTACCCAGGCTCTGTGGCCTGGGTAAGGAGTGGTTGGAGTAAGTTCAGGGAGCTGTTGCTTCTCTTGACACTGAGAGGGCTGTCCCTCTAAGCTAAGGGATCCCTGTATACAGCATATGTAGGAGTGTAATGCTATACAGTAGTGGGACCTGGGCAGTAAAGGAAAAAGATATTTGTAGGCTCTAATGAACAGAATGAAAATGATTAGATGGATGTGTAGTGTGTCCTTAAATATGAGGCCTGAGGGGGCTAGGATTGTGACTGAAGAGTTGAGAGGAATAATGGGACTTGAATGTATTGGTGTTGTGATGAGGAGGAGTAGATTAGGAGGTTGGGACATGTTGAGAAGTTGGAGGATGACAACTTGGTATGGAGGGTGAGAGGTGTGAATGTTGAGGGTAGGGTTGCAAGAAGCAGACCAAAATTGAACAAAGTTGTAGTGTGTGACCTCTAGGACAAGGGACTGACTAGGAAGGCTGCCAGAGATTGAGCAGTGTGGAGAGCTGCCATTAGGTGACCAAGGTTGATGCATGCAGGCATGTTGGAGCCCTCATAAACAGTACAAAACAACATGATACATTCCTATCAAGTTCACCCTTTCAGCTGACATATCATTGTCATATTAGGTATCTCTAGACTCATTTAATCAAAACGGGAGACTTTTCAAACTACAGTGATAAGATGTATCATTTTTTTTTTGTTTTACACCCACATGCCATATCATTCCTCAATATATTAGTGTCATCTGGTGCTGGCAAGAACAAAATGAAGACATCTTTGGGCTGAAAGGTTTAAGGATAATTTTTGTTTCTCTTTATCTGTCTGACTCTGGGCGCATTGCAGCCTACTCCCAAGGGTCAGCAGTCCTCTTACACACCATACACCTCCACATGTCACCACTTCGGTGCTACCATCCATATTGAATAGCTACCATCCATATTGAATACATGCTACGGCTGTATCAGACAGGACAGTGTATTGGTATTAGCGGGAATATTTTTGCTTGTCAGTGGGTCTTCTGGTAGATCAGTAAAGCCTACTTCATGAAATTCAAATCCTTAAACTGTTCCTTGCCCCAGCCGGGATTCGATCCTGGGTCCATTAGAACTGCAGACCACCCTTATAACGATTCAGCCACTGAATTGAAGTTATGAATATTTGCCCAAAGCTTATAAGGAATCTGGATAAGCTGCTTTATCTTTACTTTTCTTCAGAATCAATGAGAATAAATAAAATATGGCAGCTTCTTCAGTAACTCTATCAATACTTGGGGACTTCCAAAATATGCTAATGCATCTTCATATGAATTGGCAGTTAATATTTCACTAATGTTATGAAAATCTGCTTTGAATATCAATATGAATAGCAGGGAAAATTACAAAAACTGAAGATTCTGAGGGCTGAAATAAAGGTTCTCGACTGGTGCGACAAAATTCCGAATCGGCTCTCATTTACCGAATTCGTCCTGAATTGGCACGTAATTGGAAATTATTATAACATTTTATCACCATATCGGTTCATACACACCTAATTATCTGAAATCTGGTCGAAAAATTTTGCTAAATTTAACGATAAAAATTCAGATACCAGACTTTTAAAAGCTCTGAAGTTAGCGGATATTTCCCCTTCACATCGTCATCATGTCTTGACAGACTTTTGTTTTGCATAATATTGTTCTAAAACACGTTTATGTACTTACTTTGTAAATCAATATTTATACAACTCAAAAATCGAGCTCGAGGTGAAAACACTTTCGCTAACTTTAGTGTATTTTCGCTCTGAATCCTGATTTTTAAAAATTAATAGTTAAATTAAACACAACCTTTTGACTAGATTTCACATAATTAGGTGTGTTTGAACCTATATAGTGATAAAAATTATAATTTCCAATTATAGGTGCCAATTCGGTAAATTATCACTGATTCGGTATTTCGCCACACTAGTTCTCGACCCTTAACCTGAGGCGTCCCGATAACGTATAGGTACATCGCAATGTTTTGTCACGGTGACACCCGATGACGTACCCATACGTTATGCAATTGCAAGGTCAGTCATTTGCACATTTTTCAAGTTTCATGGGTGATTTTTGGTAGGCATATGTGGGAGACCTTCCTCTACCCACTGTCAAGTGGGGATGCTGCCTGGCCCCACCTGACTTCCCCTCCCCCCCACACTCTGCAAATCACTTGTTAGCAGTGACCTGGCCAGTATAGACCTGTCACACCACGGTCTCTCCAATGACGAATTCACGGTGAAAGTGATTCCTGAGGTGGAGGACAAAGAAATAAAGAAGCTAGAGAAAGAAACAAACAGAAGTGATGAGGAGGTAATGTCATAAATGAAGGTGCCATATGTTGATGTGTTTGGTGAGTGAACAATGCTTATATTGCCTATATTATTGTGTGAAAACTAATATAGTCTTGTACTACACATAAATTCGTACCAAATTAATAAATAAATACGTAATTTAAAGTGGCTTGAATTAGTTAACCCTCCCATAGTTCGTTTTCTTTGAAGCCAGGTACCCTGAGAGAANGGGCAGAGGTGGAAAATCGGTCGGGACGTGACGGGTTAAATCATGTTTGAGAAAATGCAATATTTTTAGTTAATACGTCAACTTCATTTTTATGGCACTTTAAAGTGTAACTGTCGATACTATCCCTCGACCATCATCGCATATCTGGGTAAGAAAATTAGAGGACAACCTTTCCACGCCTCTGTTCTTCCTTCAAAATTTTGTCTGACTAAGACTAAAAAGTTAATTTTTTGAATAAGTTTTGTAATGCGCATCCCGACTTTCACTTTGCGGAGAAAAAAATGGCCGCCCAAACAAACGAGAATTTAGTGATTTTTCGCTAAATATTCTTAAATATTCCGTAAGCACTGAATGTTTTCTTCCTCTAAATGTTATATAAATTGTTTTGTGAGTATATAGATCACAAGTTTAGCAATAGAGCAGATTGTACAGCATACTGGTAGTAAAAGAAGAGTTAAAAGTGGGATAGTCAGCCTCCATCGGGGCCATGATCATTTTTATTGTATTGCTATCTCCTGATCTTTTCATTCAGCTAAGGAGAGACTTTTCGATAAACATACGCTTTACTTTAAGCAGCAGAAGCACATTACCAAATCGTTTGATCTTCTTGATAGTCCTTTTATACTTTTCTGGTTATTTTTGTGGTGGTGCATCAACGTTTCATGTTGAATTCTTTCCATATTTTTTTAACCATGTTCCTTCCACTTTATTAACTGTTTCTAAAGTGTAATGGCGGACACTTCGAACATAGCCTACGTCCTGGTCGCCTCTTAGTACCTTATCGTAACCTTACAATTTAACCCAGCCTAACATAACAGCAATTTATCGTAGCCTAACCTAACCTAGTGGTATAACCTAACCTAGCAGTATAACCTAACCCCATAACCATGATTCGAGTAAGGTTTAGAAAGCTCACCATTAGAAATGTCAGTGATGTATAAGGAACTTAATAACATGGAAAAAATTATGGTAAACAGTTGTTTATCACCATGAAATAGAAAAATTTGGATAGTAGCAGTTGAAATGGTAAGGCCCTTGTGCTGCTTAAAGTAAAATGTTTATTTGTGAGCTTTTTGAACTGGAGGGGTTAAATATATATTTCTTTAACTCTGCACTGCCAAGCTAGAGTGAACTGCAGACTTAAGGAGACCAGAATCATGCAGCAGCAGCAGGGGTAAACAACACATGAAGTCTTAAGGCTGAGCATATCAGGCTTTGTATAAGAGTGTTTAATTATACTTTATCTCTGCATGTAAGCTGGCAACACTTACAAGGGGTGATTGTTAAGTTCATGGCCTAAGGTCCAAGGAGATGAGCTATACAGTCCTATCCAGATTTACATACAGTTCAACACTTTCAATGATTACACAGGAAGTATGAAATTCATAACTGTTATATTTTTTCTGTTCCAGCTAATTGAAAGTCAAGAGTAAGCAATTTTTAAGAAAATGGACAATATCGCCCATCGTGCAGTCATCTGCCACCTCGGTATCGAGGGCTCTTCACCCAGGGAGATCCACAAGGACATGGTGGTGACACTAAAGGAGGATGCCTCTTCATACAGCATGGTTAAGAAGTTTGTTTTGTTTTGTTTTTGAAGGCTCCAGCATGCTTGCATGTGTTCACCGTAGTCACCTAATGGTGGCTCTCCACACTGCTCGATCTTGGCAGCTTCCCTGTTTAGTCCCTTATCCCTGAGGTCACACTCAATGACCTCATCCCAGGTCTTTTTTTGGCCTACCTCTTGCCACCCTACCCCCGGCATTAACACTTCTCATTTTCTGCACCCATCCTCTCCACATGCCAAAACTATCTCAGTCTGCCCCTCCTCAACACAACACCAATACTCTCTAGTCCCATCCTACCTCTCAACTCTTCCATCATAAACCTAGCCCCCCCCCCCAGGCCTCACACTCAGGGTTGCACTGTACATCCACCTAATCTTTGCCATTTCTGTACGTTTGAGGTTGTGAATATCCTCTTCCTTTACTGCACAAGTCTTGCTGCCAAAAAGCATTGCACTCCATACACATGCCATATACCCTGTACAGAGATCCCTTGGCATGGAGGGAGAGCCCTCTCAGTGTCAGGAGAGGCAACATCTCCCTGAACTTCTTCCAACCACTCCTCACTCTAGTCACAGAGCCAACCCCACCTCCACCACACAGCATGTCTCCCAAATAACAAAACTCACCCACACACTCAAGAGACTCACCAGCAGGTTCAATCCTTTCATGCTTGGCAATCTCCACATGCTCTCTCTGGCACATTGCACACGTGAAATCAGCGTTATCTTGCAGTCTACCTCTAATACCACTACATCTCTTATGCACCCACCTGTCACCAACAGTGCATAAGATGGATTTACTTCCCACACCCTAGTGGCAGATCACACTTGACCACTCCCCCTCTTCTTTGACAGTACCGTCCCCTGCCCTAGATACCATAACCCTTGTTGTACCTGCATTTACTCCTTAGCCCTTGTGTCCCATACCATCTTTCCATTTCCTAAATCTTTCCTCTGCCTCCCTTTCATTCTCTACAGTCAACACCAAATCATCAGCATACAACATCTCCCATGGGAGTTCATTTCTGAAATCGTGTGAGGGGGCTTCATGTACCATAATAAACAACAAGGGGCACAAGACTGACCTTAGATGCACACCAGCATTCACAGAAAACTCCTCACTTAAATCTCCATTCCCCCATACCTGGGTGCGAGCACCCACATATTTAGCCATAACCACCCTAACCAGCCACTTCTCAGTCCCAAGCTTTCTCATTGCCCACTTCACCACCTCTCTAGGGACTCTGTCAAAGGCCTTCTCAAAATCAACAAAGTACAGTTCCGTTTTCTTTCCTATATATTTTTCCTGAAGCTGTCGAACAATGAATATGGCATCAGTGGTCCCTCTGCCAGATACTGTATAAACTGAAACTTCATCTCATCAACATTCATTCTTTCTCTAAACATACATTCTAGAACTCTCTCCATTACCTTCATCATCTGGTCCAAAAGCTTTATGCTTCTATAATTTCCTCTTTCCAGGGCATCACCCATTCCCTTGTACACATTTACATTTACTCTTTTCAGCCATTCATGTGGGACAACACACTATATAATCATATTTATCAAATCAGTGACTAATCCCACTCCTGTATCTCTTGAGGCTTTCAGCATTTCAGCAGTCAACCCAGATACACCTGCTGCCTTTCCCACCTGCATCCTGCCTATTGCCCTGCTCACAGTGGCAGTGTCAATGAAAGACCAAGGGCCAGACACTGGATCTGCTGGCTCCAAACCTTCCCTGTCCCAGTCAAACTCCTCCTTCAACAACTGCTTGTAGTGCTGTCTCCCGTCATCTTTAATATCCCCACTGTTCACCCTGTCTCAGTCAAATTCCTCATTCAACAACCGCATGTAGTGCTCTCTTCCTGCGTCTTTATTATCCCCGCTGTTCACCACTGCCATTCCTTCATCATTCTTCACACACTTCTCACCTGTGATATCCTTGTGATATCCCTTCTTCATCTCATTTGCCACCTTAATTATCATATTTGTGGTAGGTGGGGGCAATCGCCGTTCACCCACTCGATGTAATGCTGCTTTGGGTGTCTGACCTTTCCTTTCTTCCTTCCTTCCTCTTCTGTCTTTCTTTCCTTCATTCTTTCCTATTCATTCTGCCTATGGGTGATTTTACACTCCCTCTTCTATCTTTCTTTCCTTCATTCTTTCTTCTTCCTTCTGCCAGTGGGTGACTCCTGTACACCAGGAAACCATTACTATTCTGGGTGTTAACCATATAACCAGATTATGGCTCCTGGTTGTTTAGTGAGTAATTACAGCACTCCAATCAGTTGAGCCAGTGCAGGTTTATATCCAAGGGACAGTTATGGTTTATTGCTCATGTAATGCCACTCAGCGATGAGTGAGGCTAGTCACTTTCTTCTTAAATGTCAGGACCAGCTTGTCTAACCCCAGTCTCCTACACTTCTCATGGGGCAACATAGGGTTGGATGATGGATGGATGGATGGATGGATGAAATATATTCTTCCTTTCCCCACTAACTAGGTTTTCAAGTAAAAGTCTTTGAGATTCAGACTTTTCACTGTAAACCTCTCTTCTAGCCCTATGCTTTGCAGCCAAGTATTTCTCTCTGCTACCACCCTTTTTCCATCCCAGAAAAGCCTTCTTTCCTCATTAAGTGCAGCTTCTACACCTTCATCCCACCAGCAAGTTACTCTGTGTTTTGGGGGGGCTCCTTGTCCATCAAATCCATTTATACCTAAGTTACTTCTTTAAACAATGAAACTGTCAGTCATTTTGCATTTTGCAATTAGACCATTGTATGCTTGTATGTACTGACTATATGTATGCATGTATCTGCTGTATGTATGTGTGTATGTATCCCCTATACTGTATATGTGTTTATGTATCTGCTGTATGTATGTACTGTATGTATGTATCTGCTGTAGCTATGTATGTTTGTATATATGTATCTATGTATCACAGCAGTCTGTTTGTAAATGCCTGACTTGAGCAAGCAGCAGTATTCAAGCTATGCTTTATAGGTTCTGAAGGGCAACTGATCCATAGGACTAAGGAATTCCATTTCCTGTCGCACTAGAAATGACCTGCCCTTGGCCAGGGCTTCATGTACGAATATTGTGTAGGTGAGGACAGCTTTTGATTGTGCATGAGGAATGCATGAGCAAATTTGTTTTGGAGATGAAGTATTTAATAAAAATAAATGTCTGTCAATTCAAATCTCAGCTTTCAAGAAGAGTATGTGGTACATGAATAATATAATACTGATTTTACAAATAAGTGTAGCCTGTCCAAAAATGTTGATTCTTCATTATGAATACTGTTTATTTATATATATATATATACTTTATGATATTAAAATAAAGTAAACTACTCAAAGCAGTTGAATCTGTCTGTCTGTAATACCAAGTTGCCTTTGTCCCTGTTAGTAGTGCTGCTTGGTTGAGGTTGCATTTCTGGAGTCATTTTGAGTATTATTCTTCCAATACAGAGGTTATGTTTTTCTGTGCTTATTTATAAAAGTATTAAATAACATTTCTATTAGCTAATCTTGGCTCCTCCCTCCCCATAGAAAATGAAAAAAAAAAAATTGTAAGAGAAGATTTTGCATCATGTAGGTGCAGTTAGGGGAGGTGGTAGCTCGATCGGTAGAGAGTTGGCTTGCGGTCCCGTGGGACCCAGGTTCGAATCCTCGCTGGTGCAGGGAACAGTTTAAGGATTTGAATTTCATTAAATCAGGCTTTACTGATCTACCAGAAGACCCGCCGACATGTTGTAAAAATGACCCCGCTAATACCAATACACCAGTCCTGTGTGAGACAGCCCTAGCATGTATTCAATATGGACGGTGAGTGTTAAGCGCCGAAGTGGTGACATGTAGATTGTAGGAGGACGACTGGGCCTTGATAGCAGGCTGTGAAGCCTATGCCCAGAGTTGGACACATAAAAAAAAAAAAAAAAAAAAAAAGTATGTGGCCAGTAAATTCATGTACAAGTATATTGTTGGAACAAAAACAGTAAAGGTAAAGGAGGAGGCAGATGCCATGAGGCATTTAATCGCAGTGCTCATCTCTATACACATTGGCCCTTGAGCCTATGGCAAGATTCACCCATCATCTTGAGATACAAGGCCACTGCATCAGTTTTTAGAGTTAGACAAAGTTCTGTATGAATGTTTCAGTCAGTAGTGAAGTGATGAGCATAGGCCATCAATAGGACTAATCATCATGAAGATTCCAAGTTTTATGAAAAAATGATCACTGATGAACCTTGTGGCTTTTCCTTATGGTAACTAAATCGATTCAAGGGCAGGCATTAGATTGCAAAGCTACATATTTCTTGTGGAAAATGTTCCCTCTGTTCTGAAAATGTTATATTTGTCAGTAGTAGCAAATTTGGTAATGAAACTCAAATCCTTGCTGGAAGGTTTTCAGGAAGGAGTTATATGTGTTATGTTGAGGAAAACTCAAGTACTGTTTGGAAATATGAGGCACTAATTGCTTGGTGGTAGGAGAAGAACCATTCCTTCACCACTGGTCAGTGGCAGCTTGTCCAAGGGTACCTCCAAGCTGAAAGAAAAAGGTGCTGCATTAAATAATGCTTCATAACATGGATGTTCAATATCAATTACTTCCTGTAAAATTTATCTGTCCCTCTGTTTATAGCCAGATGTCATAATCCTGTAAAGGATGGCTACTTCCATGCTGCCCTGTCCTATGCCATCTGGCTGCCTCCTAAAACTCACACCCCTGTCTCATGTATCTCTCCATTACATCCTTCCATCTCATCCCTGGTCTTCCCCTCACCCTCCCTCCCTCCCCCTTACTCACATTCACTCATCTAGTCAGTATTATAATAGGGAGATACATTATAAAATACAGTAAAACCTCAATATAACGGACTTCAATAGACTGGAATTTGCTTTTATCGGACTTGAGGAGCTACCGGACTAAATTCCTATACAGTATATCAGAAAAAGTCTGATAAAGCCAGAAGCAGTCCATACTGCCTGACCACTTCAGCTATGTTCACCACAATAAGATACATAAAGGACATGTTTATCAGTGTACAGTACAATATTATTATATATATTATACCATTGGATTAATGTAGTGAAGTTATAACACAGTACAGTACTGCAGTGGTAGTAGAAACAGTTTAAAAACCATTCACGCGATCCGGACTAATGTCTAATATATCGGAAAAAGACCAGATTAGCAGGGGGAAGTCCGGATGTCGCTTTTATCGGAATTTCGCATTTTTCAGAATAATTTGGGCCCCAATTAGTCTGTTATAGTGAGGTCTTACTGTATTATTATTTTGAGCAAGGATGGAAGTCTGGAGGGTGAAGTGTTTGAAAGGGTGCATTAGGGAAGGAAGGTTGCTGGTTCCTTGAAAGCAGTGATAAGAAATGGAAGTGAGCATGGAAGTGAAAAAGTTGCTACATGACAGTATTGTGATACCAACTCTAACATATGGAAGTGAAGCTTGGACCCTGTTGGAGGGACAGAAGTCAAAGAGTGAGAGCAGTGGAAATGAGTTATTTGAAAGAAGCATGCGGAGTCACATGGAGAGATAGACTAACAAATGAGGAAGTGAAGGAGCGTTGTGGTGTGGATGTGGATGTGATAGGAAGTGTTAGGAGAAACACGTTAAGGTGGTTTGGGCATGTGGAGAGGATGGAGAATGAGAGACTGACAAGTAGAGTGTATGTGGGTGATGTGGAGGGGGGGAGAGGGAGGGGGAGGCCGAGGATGAGGTGGAGGGATGGAGTGGGGAGATATATGAGAGAAGGGGGTGTGAGCTGGGAGCAGGGCAGTGAAATGGTGGGGGACAGAGCGACATGGAGGTGATTTGTTTGTGGGCACTCTGTGCGGGATTGAGGCATCTGGCAATAGATAGATAGAATATTATTTGAGGAAACAGGAGGGGTGGTGAAGCTGATAATGTCCTGACTCTGAAGACTGACAAGTCACAACTTCATCCAGATAGTTTTGTTCAAAATACTGGTCCATTGGTCCATGATACGGTCTTCTTTCGTGTTGATTATTGTCATCTATTATGGATTAGACTCCCGAATAATCTGTTACAGAAGGTTCAGTGTGTGTTAAGCAGAGCAGCAAGACTTATCTTTGGCCTCCCACCAAGAACCTCATTTCTAACTGAGTTGCACTGGTTGCCAGTAAAGGATAGAATTGAATTTAAACTGTGTCTTATTACCTTCAGAGTTCTTAAGTTTGGCAAACCAAAGTATCTTCCCAAATTGTTAAAACCAGTCGGCATGCCCAGGTGTAATGTTAAGAAGTGAAGATGATACCTTGCACCTCAGTGAGCCTGCAAATGTCATCTTTCTCTGACTGGTCTTTCTCTTACACAGCACCTAGGTTATAAAATAAATTATTATTATGCATGAGGCAATTGACTTTTGTTCAAAATTTTAAAAGGTTGCTCAAAGCCTTTCTCTTTTCAACAAGCTACAGTTTTGGGAGAGGCATTCTGATGGATGATTATAAGGCTTAATTTCTGACACTTTTGTGCTGATGAAGTCTGTACAGTATACAAGAGATGTTACAGTTCTTGTAATTAAAAAAGTGTAAATGAGTATCGAGCACTACTGAATTCTATAGGAAGAACTAGCACTAATTATTATTATTATTATTTGGTGGGGGCACTCACCATCTACTTACTCAGTGTAGTGTTGCTTTGGGTGTCTGCCCTATCCTCTCTTCCTTCCTTCTTTCCTCTTCTGTTTTTGTTTCCTTCTTTCTTTCCTCTTCCTTCTGCCTGTGGGTGATTTTACTCACTCTTCAATCTTTCTTTCATTCATTCTTCTCTCTTCCTTGTGCCTATGGGTGACCCTACATTGAGTTACAAGCCAAATGGTTTCCTGTACATCAGAAAACTATTTACTATGCTGGGTAGTAACCACATAACCAAATTATGGCATCTGGTGGTTTAGTGGGTAATTAAGGTGCTCCAGGTGGATTGAGCCTGTGTAGGTTTATATCCAAGTGGTGGCTGGGATTTATTGCTCACATAATGCCACTCAAGGATGAGTGAGGCTGGTCACTCTCATCTTAAATGTCAGGACCAACTACTTGCCTAGCCTTGGGCTCCTATACTGCTCATAGGGCAACATACGATTGGATGATGGATGGATGGATGGATTATTATTATTATTACTATGATAATAATTATTATTATTATTACTGTATTATTATTATTCTATCTATCTATCTATTGCCAGACGCCTCAGTCCCGCACGGGGTGGCCACAAACAAATCGCCTCCATGTCACTCTGTCCCCTGCCATTTCACTACCACGCTCCCAACTCATACCCCCCTCCCTCATATACCTCTCCACTCCATCCCTCCATCT
>JAGKTI010020327.1:0-16403 GCA_018397915.1 Birgus latro | reverse complement strand
GAGAGAGAGAGAGAGAGAGAGAGAGAGAGAGAGAGAGAGAGAGATTAGCGGAAGTATGGATAGTAAGCGAGACGGGAGGAAGAGAGGATTGGTGTGTGGGAGTATAATGAAGAGGAAATGCGCGTACTATAGAGTAAGGAGGATGAGGAAATGATGAGTGAGGAAGAGAAATGAGGAAGATTGTTGGGAAAGACAGCTGTGGAAGATAGTTGAGGAAGAGAGCTGAGTAAGATGATTGAGGAAGAGAGGGGGAGATGAGTGAGGAAGGGGGTGAGGACGATAAGAAGAGAGGTGAAGATGGTGAGGAAGAGAACTAAGGAAGGTGAGAGAGAAATACTAGAAAGCGAGAGCAGAAGATGGATGAAAGTAAGACAGTGGGAGGATAGTGAGTAAGAAAAATGAGGAATGTGAATCAGAAAGATGAATTAGGAAAATGAGTGAGAACGATGAAGATGAGTTAGAAATATGGGTAAAGAATCTGAGCCAAGGAGATGAAAGATGAAGATGATGAAAGAGGAAGATGAATAAGGAGGAGATGAGTGTCCAAGAGGAGTAAGGAGGAAATTGAGGGTAAGAAGGAATTATGAGATGCAAGAGGAAAGGAGAGGAGTGTGTCGGATGGCATGAAAGAGGGCAAATGGTGTGTGGGTGGATGAAAGTGGAACACGAGTGAGTGGAATAAGATAAGAATAAGAGTAGGCGGAATAAGAGAATAAGAGTAAATGGAATAAGAGAAGAGAAGAGAGGAGAGAGAGAGAGAGAGAGAGAGAGAGAGAGAACACAGAGGAAGCGTGTGAGTGGAGACAGACGGGGTATTTTTTTTTTTTATGTGTCCGACTCTGGGCATAGGCTTCACAGCTTGCTATCATGGCTCAGCAGTCCTCCTACATACCATACATCTCTACATGTCACCACTTCGGCGCTAATACCCACCGTCCATATTGAATACATGCTAAGGCTGTCTCATACAGGACTGGTGTAATGGTATTAGCGGGGGTATTTTTACGACATGTCGGCGGGTCTTCTGGTAGATCAGTAAAGCCTGATTTGCTGAATTTCAAATCCTTAAATTGTTCCCTGCCCCAGCGAGGATTCGAACCTGGGTCCGTGGGACCGCAGGCCACCTCTCTACCGATTGAGCCACCGCCTCCCCCCAGAGGTGATGATTAACAGGAGAAGGAGGGAAAGGGGACGAGGAGTGAAGGACAAAAAAAGCCCAGAATGTGACAGGAATTAATGTAACACAGAGAAACTATGCATGCGTGATACGGGAAGAGAAAGACGGAAGGTAGACGGGTGGTGAAGATGGGGAGAAGAAGGGAAAGGGAGGAGATCATGGAGGGATAGAAACAAGAGATGGCAGAGAGAAGGCGTGTGAATGGAGGAGGATGAGATAGACAGTGGATAGACAGGAGGTGGAGAAGAGACAGGAGGAAGGAGAAGACCAGGAATGTCACACGAAATGAGATAACACAGAGGAAGTGTGTGGGTGGAGAAGAACGGGACACACAGAGGGTAGGAGAGACGGGAGGTGAGGGAGGGAGAGCTTGTATTGTGACAGGAATTGAGATAACAGGGAAGAGGGGTATGGATGGGTGGAGAAGGATGAGGAAGAGGTGTAGACGGTGGCGGGAGGGGGAGTAGGAAGATGAAAGTGCGGGTGGGAGGTGACGAGCTGGGTGGATGGGTGTGGGAAGATGAGATCAAAATAGTACAGGAATAGAGGCAAAACAGGGAGAAGGGGTGAGGGTCATGAGGGGTGAGGTAAGAGAGGGGACGGATGAGGGCGAGCGGAGGGAAAGGGATATGGGAGGAGGGTGGGATGAGAAAGGAGTAACGGGTGACAAGATGAGTGAATGGGTGTGAGAGTGAGTGGGTGTGGGAGTATGTGAGAGGGTGAAAGTAACTACCGGTATGAAATTCAGGAGAGGAATATGTTAGAGGAAAATGAGACAGGAATGAGGTAGTAGAGGAGGGGTGTGGGTGGCTACAGGTGAAGCAGACGGGATAGAGGGGGGGGGGAGAGGCGGCGGGAAGAGGAGGAGAGGAAGATAATAGGGAGGGGGCGAGGAGGATGACAAGGTGGGTAGACTGGTGTGGGAGGATGAGCACGAAATGAAGCAGGAATAGAGGCAGTAGAAAACCGGAATGTGAGTGAGGAAACGTTGGCTATCGAGAGGAGTGAAAGCGAAGAGAAGGGATGGGGGGAAGGAAGGACGAGGAGGGGGGAATATAGAGAGAGTTATGGTGACGAGGTGCGTGGGTGGATACGTGTGGGAGAATGAGCATGACGTAGGAGTACATTTAGGAGTGAAGGTCAAGTGAGGGTAGAGGAAGGGTGAAAAAGGGGCAGGGGGAGAGGAAAAGTGAAGGGAGGTGGAAAGGACATAAGGTAATGGAAGGAGGAAGGGAAGTGGAAGGAATATAGGGTAGAAGGAGGACTGAAGACTAAGGCAGCAGGGTGGAAGGGACATAGGGATGGGGAAGGGGGAGAAGGAAGACAGGAGGTACAAGGAACGTGGAATAGGAAGGGATGAAGACTAATCAAGGGGAGGGGGTGGAAGGGGCGAAGGGAGGGATGGGGGGATGCAAAGTGCGTATGGCAGGAGAAAATAAGGAGGGGGAAGGAGAGGGAGGTGGAAAGGTATTATATTAGGTAGGGGAAGGAGTAAAGACGAACCAAGAGGGGAGATGGAAAAGGCACTGAAAAGTAAGGGGGATGACAGGGATGTGAGGCAGAGGAAAGGGCGAAGACTGGGCAGGGAGAGGGGTCTGGAATGGGCGTAAAGAGGGATGTGTAAGGGGGAGGGAAGAGGGTGGCTGGAAGGGGCGTGGGGAAGGGTGCGTACGTCAGGACCTAATTGGCCATCAGGAGGGGTTATGGATGAATAATTTGAACGCCGTGCTGACGCTCTGCAAGCACCCTCACACGACACACCTACATTTCCACAACAATCATACAACTAATCTACACCAGATCTACAACCACTGTACTCCTAGATCCGCATAATAGGCAAATTGTTAATATTACCTAAACTACCCTACGCCAATTCTACAGCCACTTTATGCCTAACTCTGCAATATACTTCTGCTAAGCAAGAGCTGTTATAATTACCTGCATTTCGCATTTACACTATACGAGCATTCTAAATTAGTGCCACAACTACTACCTACATGCCTGAATACCGGTACCACTTGAGAGTTACCAACATTACCGGTATCTGCAGGACATTTCCCTCACCGTACCATGACACAAGCACCTTCCACAAGCCCTACAAATCTGCTTACCTGAATCGACGTAGAACTTGTGAAACTTTCGAATTTCTTGGCTTCCACAATATACTATACTCTATTTTTTTTTTCGTTTGAGAGAACTGAGCCACTCTTATAACTTGAATACTAAGTTCTGGTTGCTTGAAATTCGATGACCTTTGGCTGTGAGGTAGGTATGACTGTCCTTGGTTACTGGTCAGTTTTGTCCTCCAGTCTGACTACACCTGGCCACCAGTTAAGTTTAAAAGGGGTTACGGATCCCTGCCAGGTGAAATAAACTAACTATTGCAGCCTGCAGGTAGGTCTTTATAGCCGCCAGGTACTCCCATGCTATAAGTGGTTTTCCAAAATAGTGTCGAATGAAGACTGCAGAACATAAATGAATGTAAAACCCTGCATCAACGTAAACAGTCGTGCCAGTAACTATAGTTCGTTCACGTTAACGTGGTAGAAATTTTGCTCATTTTGGAGCTTAATTCTAGTAGCACAAAGGCAGAATAAGAATATACTGTAGCTCAGCATCCCTTCTATGACAGTTTTTATTTTTTTTTTATGACTGGCACCGTGCTTTTGTGCTCATCCTGTTGCAACTCAGCAGTCAAGATGAATATGACAATTTAGGCCAAGGTAAAGTGGACAGAGTATAGCCTAGACATCTTTAAAAAAATAAGTACACACTCACAAGCAACATACCGGTATATATAACAAACTAACAAACGTTCACACGACACGCAGACAACAACAATATAACAATTACATGCAGAATGGCCAATTACATACTGTAACACAAATTATATACCGTACGCCTTCTGACCTCATACACTATACAATACACCAGCGAGGAATCTCTCTTTCTCTCTTTCTCTCTCTCCCTCTTTCATCATACACATATTCATAGCCCACCTAAAACTCTCTAACAACCACATGCAAGAATAACATTACGCCTCCAGGACTCAATCATAAGTAAATCACTCATGAAATGTGGATATATTTTACAACCAGGAAGGAGGGCAGGCTCCCCCCTTTCTCGGCAACACACACATTTCTCCATATTTTATTAAAACTGACCTCAGGCAGTTTGGCTGGCCTGCTAGAAGTTTTGCCATCAAGGGATTTTCTTCAGCTCGTTTCAGATGATTTTGCATAACCACTTGAATCTGATGTATTTTTGAGTTTAATCTTGCTGCGTGTTGATGATTTTTATTTAACTTAGGAAAAACGTCTCCTAATGAAGGAGTTAATGAACGCTGTATCGCTGTATCTATCCCTTCTACTTCCAAAAAAAAAAAAATCTCCCAAACTCAATAAAATCACATATGTAGCCCTTCCAGTTCCAAAAGCTTCTCCTCAGCTGACCAAAATCGTCTGGCAGCAGCAGGAGTAAAGTAGTTGTCTAAAAGCTACATCATCAGACTGAAGGAATTCGCTCACAAAAACCGTATAACACAAGGCAAACGATACAGTTCTCATAAGAAGGGAAAAAAAAGGAAAAGCATCATATCCGAGTTTGAACAAAAAAACATGAAAAACCCGGACGCAGCGGTAATGTTTATATTTAGCGATTAATACGGCCATATAAACTTTTCAATTTATATGACTGGTGGCGATACCAAAGCCTGCATCAGTACAACTCCACCTGTTACTCAAATATGTATGGTAAAATACGGGATTAAATGGACAGCAAACTGAGTCAAAACAGTTCAGTATCATTTATTCCTGTCCATAGTTATAGGTAAGGGTGCCCACCATCCACTCACTTGATGTTGGACTAGTTTCAGGTGACACTACATTGAATGACACGGGAAGCTATTTCTTGTAGTCCAGGAAACCCCTCGACTCACGCCCATGATTTCTTTTGTACTCAGTCTTTCTTGTTACTGCCAGACGATTTTGTTCTGCGAAGATAGCTCACCTCTCGTAATGAAATTCCCAAAGCTGAATAAAACCATCTGCAGGTGGCAAAGAATGATACAGAATACACCACCTGCTTCTCTGTGCTAACCACGCCCAGTAATAATATGAGAAAAGGGGAAAGGAGAGAGAGGGAAAGGAAAATGAGGGAGAATGAGGGAAAGAGAAGGCATGGGGGAGAAAAAAAGGAGAGGAGGTAGACGGGGAGTTGGAGGGAGGCAGAGAGGAAATGGTCCAGTGGCATCAGAATGAAATAGTAAGAATGAATTAAATGAAGAAAATCGTCCGGGGTGGGGTATTGTGCATAGAGTCGTCCGCTGGGGCATAAATTCGTCCGGTGGTTGCTGAAATCTACCTGCATGCGCCACCCCAAACACAAACACCCAGGCAACTCGATGGATGCAGGGCAGGTGAGACCCTTTAAAAATGGAGCACTGCTGTATGCGTCACCAAACCCACCCACCCCTTGTCATCGGGTGCCTCTAGCTGTCTGACACACCTCAACCTGTCATTCACCCAACCATTCCCTACCACCTACTACCCTATCATTTATCCTACCATTCCCTGCCACCTTGCACCCTACCATGCACCCTGCCTCCACCCTACTATTCACACTTAGATTTCTACCATTAACAAATAACCCATCGTATCTCACCTACCACCACACACCCTACTCTTCACATTGCCACCTCTTCCACCTTTCACCTTTCCTCCTCTACCACCCTGCAACCTGTCATTCTCCCTTAACTCACTACCATCACCACACAACCCACCCTGCCTCCCCTGCCTATCTTTCCTACTCTCATGCTTATCACCATTCACTCTTCTTCCTATACTAGTATTATCCTTTCCTCACCCTATAGTGCCCCATCTACCCCTATTCGCCCTGCCTTCGCTACCACCAAGCACCCTACCATTCGTCCCTCCTATTCTACCACTTGACTCACACTACCATCATCTACCACAACCCACTCTACCTAACACAACCAGCACTACCTCCCCTACGGCACCCTAACCAGAACCCACCCTAACTCCTGATTTACCACAACCCACCCCTCCTTCTCTACCACCCTTCACTCTGCTATTCACCCTCCCCTCTTAATCGTCCAGTACTAGTGTCACTGGATCACGCAAAACCTCGCCTCTCACACTACACAGCTGCCAACCACTGTAGCTACCTATCAAAACACTACCACAAAACATCCATCCAGTATCCTAAATTCACCCGTTACCAGAACAACCACAACCATCACACAACAACCACAACTATCCTCAACCAACTACCACCACAACAACCATCACCAGCTAAACCTATCGAGGCAGTAAATTTACGACAATTGCCTTCTCTGCCTAAAAGTCACTCGTTACCAGCCAGCTACCAACACACCCACAACTCCTACAGTATAACTACAACGACTACCACCATTCTACCACAACAACCACTTGCAACAAAATCATCTCGAGGCAATAACTGTCCTACCATAACTCAACCATCCTTCCTACTTAGCCTAAATTCACCCGTTACCAGCAAGTCTACAAGCGCAGTCTCAACCATCACGCTAAAACAGCAACCACTAATCCCACCTCAGCAATTAACAACAGGGCCTATCTTTCCTGTTACACTAATTCCGCAGCTCACCTTTCCTCCCCAGTCTAAATTCGCCCGTTACCAAGCTACCTACATCAGGGCGACAAGCAAAAACTGACCCCTCACATTTACAGCCGCCGCCGCCACCACCACTACCACCACCACCACCACCATCTTTACATCAGCCACCAACAACGAAATTTATCGAACTTAGCCCCTCCAGAACGAGAGAGCCTTCCTCAGCTGAATAAAGTTATGTAGAAGTAGAAAGTTAAAAAAAAAATCGTCTGAAGGCAGCAAGAATAGGATGACTCAGACGTTGCAGTCATAATGAAATGTTAGCTTCTATATTCTGTTCACTTTATCTTGGCCTAAAATTGCCATCCTTCCATCTTGAATGCTGGGTTGCAGAAACAGATTAGCACTAGAATATGATGCTAGCCACAAAGAAGTACTACAGAAAGGATGTTGAGACACAGTATTTTCTTTTTCTACCACTGAGCTGCGTGAAAGAAGTTACAATAAGATGAAATTTTGGGCCAAGTTAAAGTGAATAAACTATAGAAATGGTGACAGCGAATCTCGTCTATTCCGTATATCAAACATCTTCCCCAGCGAAATAAAATCATGAAATGAGTAAAGGGACGTAATTGTACTGAGTTTTCGTATCTCTGCGATACACTACGCACCTCATTCTCGTAGACTTGGAAGACCACTTAGCATCTCTTCCTTAGTGATTTATTTTGTATAGTTCACCATGAAACTGTCTCTCTCTCTCTCTCTCTCTCTCTCTCTCTCTCTCTCTCTCTCTCTCTCTCTCTCTCTCTCTCTCTCTCTCTCTCTCTCTCTCTCTCTCTCTGTAACTGCGTCAGAAAAAATGCATAAATAACATAAAGGCGAATAATCATACCCATGCCGAAGAGCCAGTACGAACACGGTCTTACAGGAGTCAGTCTAGGTGGGACGAATGCCACTCCTAATCCCACTCTCTCCCTCCCACTCCCTCACTCCTTATCTCTCTCCCACTCCTCACTCCTTCATTCTTTATCCCTCCTTCTCACTCTCTCACTTCTCATCCCTTCCCTTCTCTCCATCCCACCCTCTATGTCGTCTCCCACTCTCCCCTTTCACCTTCACTCCCTATCTCTCCCCTATTCCCTCTTACTTCTAATCTGTCCCCCACGCCCTCCTTATCCCTCACCCTGACTCCTTACCCTACCCCTTCTCTCCACCACACCTCTTATGTTGGACCCCTTCCCTCTCCCAAATTCCTCTTCCCCTCTCATCTTCACTATTTCTCCTACTTACCCTCTCCCTCCCCTCCCCTCCCTCCCCTCCCCTCCCCCCCCCCCCCCTCCCCTCCCCTCCCCTCCCCCCATCCCATTCCGCCACCATGAGCTCACACGTAGGCTTCACAAACAAACAAATCGATACCTGAGGCTTAACCCCTTCCCTACGAGAGCTCTCCCCAGAAGTGAAAAAAAAACTATCCCGTGGTCGTGAGAATATCGGGAAATCTTAGGACATTCTACTGAAACGATTGAGTAGGTAGATACGAGCATGCAGGAGATACATTCATATCAGTAGGTATATATGGAGATTGAAGCATACAGACATTCATAGGCAACGTCCACATGTATACATACCAGTGAATACATACTCGTCCATACATACATGCATACACACACATACATAAGAACATAAGAAGAGAGGATAACTGCAGTAGGCCGGTTGGCCCGTGCTATGCAGCTCCTAGAAGAGTAACTGAACTACTAGGATGAGATTAGGGCAGCAAAGAAGAAGGCTCCCCCCAGCCCTCCAAACCCTCCAGCCGAAGCCGGCAGGAAAAAGTCAGAAAGAACACCACGCAGCATAGAAAAACTGGCGTGGACATTTTATAGGAAAGTGTGAAAGGAGAACAGAGACTATCATAATGTAACCTGAAAAGGAAAAAGTATGAATCAGTATTGGTTATAAGATTTGTTTTTTTTTCTATACCCACCACTTATTTGTCATATGCTTATCTAGCCTATGCTTGAAACTCACAATGGAAGAGGTAGCAACTTCTTTACTAGGAAGCTTATTCCATTCATCTACTACTCTATTACCAAACCAATTTCTACCTATTTCTTTACTGAAACGGAATTTTTCTAGTTTGAAACCATTACTTCTAGTTCTATCCTGTATGCTCACTAAGTACCTTGCTAATATCTCCCTTGTTTATACCCTTCATCCACGTAAACACCTCAGTTAAATCTCCCCTTACTCTACGTCTCTCTAGTGAGTGCAGATTTAGTCTTTTCAGTCTGTCTTCGTATGACAGGTTTCGAACATCATGTATCATTTTTGTCATTCTTCTCTGTACATTTTCTAACGAGTTAATATCCATTCTATAGTAAGGACACCAAAACTGTACTGCGTAGTCTAAATGTGGCCTTACTAATGCTAGATAAAGTTGCAGTATTACTTTTGATGACCTATTGCTCACGCTTCTCGAAATAAATCCTAGGACCCTATTTGCTTTATTTCTCGCATTAATACACTGTTGCCTTGGTTTGAGGTCGTTACTAACCATGAATCCTAGATCTCTGTCGCATTCCGATTTACTAATTTCTTTGTTATCTAAACTGTATTTAGTGTCTCCAATGGTTTTGCCTACGTTAAGTACCTTACATTTTTCAACGTTAAATTCCATTTGCCAAGTTTTAGACCATCTGGATAATATATCGAGGTCATTTTGTAAGTTATGGCAATCGTCAGTCGAGTTAATGATACGTCCTATTTTTGTATCGTCGGCAGTTTGCTGATACTGCTAGTGATTCCTAAGTCTAGATCATTTATATATATAATAAATGATAAGGGACCGAGTACTGAACCCTGTGGTACACCGCTAGTTACTAATCCCCAATCCATCTTAGTTCCATTTTTTAATACTCTCTGTTTTCGTCCTTTCAGCCAGGATTCTATCCATTTTAAGATATCGCCGTCTGTACCGTGTGCTCGAACCTTTCTAACTAACCTCTCGTGTGGGACCCTATCAAAAGCTTTACTGAAGTCCAGATAAATAATATTGTAAGCTTTATCGCTATCTACTGCCTCATAGACCTCCGAGAAGAATGACGGCCATATCAGTCACGTGCCTGTCCTTAACGTTCGATTTACTGTACCACGTAGCACACCATAATCACTGCCGCATCGACCGTCTGTAAACGCCTAACAGTTCCAACACTTCCTAAGTAAATACCACCACCAATAAGGAAATGGTAAGAAGTAAATTATCCAGGGAAAGAATAGTAAATAAGATCTAGAAAACGATCCTGGCAAAGAAGTAAACCATAAGAAGAAATCGTAAGTAATATGTACTCTAGAAATGAGTTTAACTAAAAAAAAAAAAGTACCGTAAGACAGTAGGGAAGGTGTCGATAAACTCTACGGATTTGAAACGCCTCTTTCTACTGACAGACCACCAGAACCAAACACAGTCGCTTTTCTGTGCCAGACTAGGAAATAAAAATCGACACATAGTAAATACAGATATAAGCCTATTAACTAAACGAGGGTTATTAAAGCACATAACCCGTAGAGGCTTAAATTTTGAGGAGGGGCAAGAGGAGTTTGCTACCGACGCCTCTCATCTGACACAGCTGCTACAGCCAAAATATTATCGAAGTGGTAGGAATTACGGCAGCCGTAATTATACACATACACTCACGGACTACGATTACGGCACTTACAGAGCATTCATACATATAATGAATGCTACAGTTGTTAGGTTAGGTTAGATTCATACCGCTACAATTCCGCTTAAACCGCTAGAATTTAGCGGTTATGTATGGCGGTTCGGTTCGGTTCGGTTAGGTTTCGGCTGCCGTAATCGTAGTCCGTGAGTGTATACTTATGGCTGCCGTAATCCTAACCACGGCCAAATATTATACAACACCAACGGGTAACTAACGTCCTTTCACACTGACTTGATTCAGATTTTCATCTTGCAGCTCATTTCATGGATATACCTCAGTGGGAGAAAAAGACAATGCTACGACTCTAAATCCATTTCGTAGTACCTTTTTTTCGTGACGAGAATCATATTCTAGGATTAGTTAATCTCTTGCCACAACTCAGCATTGACGACGGAGAGATGGAAATTTTTGGCCGAGTTAGCGTGAAGAGAGTATAGTTATTATGTACCTTATTACATTATTCTTTGCTTTATCTCACCTAGAAAAGACTCCTTTTAAAACGACAGCCTGTACACGAGTAATATCCTTTGCATAATACTCTCATTCAGAAACACCCCAGCCCTGCAACTTCTACTTAGAAAATTACCTTGAACAATCTACACAGGAAAAGTGTGTCCTTATCTTCTTACTCCCACGGTCCCACCTAGAAACATGCCTACATCCTACGTCTACCTACAAAATAAACCTTGAGTAGGGTGTACGAGGAAAGTGTATCCTTATATTCTTCCGCCTAGACGTACTTCTACTTCGTCTTCCTATTTCCACCTAGAAATTATACTGTACCTTGGAGAGTGTGTACAAGGAAGATGTACCCTTAACTTCTCACTGCCAGACTCCCACTTTGAAATACCCCAAACCTACTCCTACTCAAAAAATAAACCTTGAACGGTGTGTACATGGAAGACGTATCCTCAGCTTCCTACTCCTACTCTCACACTCCCACCTACTGCTGGACAAATATGGGGGAAGGGACTTTGCCTTCCGACCACAACTGCCATCTAGCCGCGGCCCTGAGAACTACGGGCTTGGGGCTCACTCCACCGAGACCTGTCATACTGTGAACGGCCCATACCTGCCACTCAGGATGCGTCTTTCACTCTCACGAACTCGTAGCGTCAAGTTACATGCTGGTTGAACCAAACTAATGTTTGTGGACGTAGAAAAACCGAATTGTTTAATACCACAATTCCTTTCGAACAACATTCACTCAAACACATCTTTCACTCTCTCGGATTCGACATCGCCAAGTTTCATGCTCACAGGACAAGGCCGATGCTTGTATACGTAGAAATAATCACCGAAAACAGATCCTTTAATATCATCGCCCACAGCCATATCATAATTCACTTCCCTCGAACAAATTCTGTTCACTCACATACGTCTTAATAGGATTCTGTAGAGTCTTGTTTCAGCTCGTAAGCTTTATTTTCATATAGACAGAAATGATAAAAAACGGATCCATTAATATCACGGCCCACTTCCATGTCATAATTCACTTCCCTCCAACACATTCTTCAAAACATACCCTTCACTCTATAGGATTCGCCAGCGTATAGGTTCATGCCCATGGAATAATTAATGTTTATGTAAATGTAAAAATAATACTCAAAACGGATTCCTCGGTATCATTTGCTCACTGTCACGTCATAATTTATTTCATCCGAACAAATTCAATTATCCTAAAGCGGTCCTGAGTCTGAGCGAACAAACTATTTTCATTTCCCTGAGTAACCGAAGATGAAGAGGAAATGAGAATATCCAGAGAGCCCTCTCTTTCCCGAACTTTACATGACCTTCCTTCGAGTTGACATCACCTTTTCACTACGATGACTTGTTATTTTAGCTTATTTTTGCTACCTACGGGCGATTCTATCCAGCTTCGGAGATATTAACACTGGGGGCTCAATAAAAGCTGTATCTAACCCCTCCCCCTTCCCCGTCGTTCCTGTCTCCTCAAGCTGAGTAAAATCGTCTGGCAGAAGCATAAATAAAGTACAGCATACGTCATCGGACCGAATGAGCCAGAGATTTTAAGTTCCTTTCATTTCCTCGCATATAATCAAACAACTTTCAAAGCGCTTTACGAATTTTCTCATCACGTACCGTCCATCAGTCATCACACACACACACACACACACACACACACACACACACAGAAAAACAGGACGAAATACTAATTGAAACCACCCAAAGAACCAAATATCTGCCCACGCTTAGGTAAATCATAATTTAGGTACCGTATATCTGTCGTGTTTTATTCGTGTTAGTGACTTTTTAGATCTAAACACCTCTCTTTCTGCGATTTATTCTGTATAGTACACATCTCTACCCTCTTCTGTGGATAACATACACGAAAATCTCAAGTTGTAATATGAAAAATAAATCGCTAAGGGAGGATTCTTACGAAGTCTCCTGTACCATCAAAAATTTTACCCTAATCGCTACTACGTTAACTCCCTCAGGCAAACGTTCGATCACAGTAGTTAACCTTTCCCAATTAACACCTTGTTAACAACAGACTAACCAAACATTCAACAACAATGTACTATATAAATGTCACTCTCCTTGTCCAGTCATCCAATCTGACCCTAGACGACCTCGCAAAACTGGATAAAAACCTCTAAGAAGTAGTTAGAATCTCTGGTTATAACTTTCCCATCCACATAATAAGAGAACTAAATAATGGAGACTGGTAGTATGAGGATGAGAAAAAAAAGGAGTAGACTTGGTAATGCGTAAGATATTTTAGTCTATTTCTACGACATAATACGGTCAAGAAAAAGTACAAATAATATGACGAAAACATAAATCTATCAGGAGCAAGATGGTGTTGCCTAATATCTGCAAGTCTGCATTTTTAAGCAGTAAAACGACAGGGATGAAGAAAACAGAAGCTAGAGAAAAGTAAAAAATAAATCGTGCAACTTACCGAAAGGCGTGTGTGTGGTGGAGCCTCAGCTGAAATGGGAACCGACACAAATGTTCCTCTCAGGGGGCTACCTCACTGTGGGTAGCCGTCAGTCAAAACACACCGAAGCAACGTTATCTCCACGGACACCTCCTAACCCTCATGACGCTCTAGACAATCTAGACAACTTAGAATTCAAGCCTTTTTACAGTGTTAGATAAGCGGACTGCATCGCTTAAAAACAGGGAGATTGAACAGAAAGGGCAAGCTCCCAAAACAGTTCACATCAAACACGTCACATAAAACAGCCAGTTCTACGACACATGAGAAGTTCCTAATACCACTCTTAAGTTAGTTCACAGGGGTCTCACTTTCCTTCTATATTATCGTGTAACTCGATACGTTTGGTCCCTTTAACCAGACCGACTCCAATCTCTGGTTTGTTCCACAACTTTTCACTATGGACGAAGCTTAATTTTTGTAATCAATACATACAACAACAAAGTTTTCCACAGCACTACTAAAACGAAGGAAGGACTGTTTCAAGAGGCAAAAGAAAATCACTGCAACTTCTCTAAATTACTATTACGCTACAAACAGCTCCGTTAGTCCCAGGCGAGGAAGCGAGGGAGAGCGAGAGCCACGTAGTCCGGCGGGAAGCGAGACGTACGTTCGCTTACGAGGTTCGGGTCGTACTGAGGAGCCCTGAGACCGCTGACCCAACCCACCCCTGCCCCATCTCCCAGCCGCTAGGTTACCACAAACCCGTACGCTATCCTCCCTTTATTTTTTTGTTTTTTCGCTGTTTACTCCCACGCACAGGTAAATTAAACAGGTTCCCGGATGTTTGTCCAGTGACTACAGCTAAATCTTTAACTCAGTCTATCAGTTTTAAGCGCCTTGTTCATTGCATTGTGCCATGGACTTGATGCCGTCCCCCTCCCCCATCTTTACTTTTTTATTTATTTACTCCCACGCACAGGTAAGCTAAACAAGTTCCCGGATGTTTAGGGGGTGTGTATGTCCACTAAGTACGAATAAACATTGCATCAGTCAACTAGTGTTTGAGGGCCTTGTTTTATACATTATGCTAAGGACCTTATGCCATCCCCCGTCTTTATTACTTTTTTGTTTACACCCACGCACAGGTAAGCAGGTTCCAGTTGTTTGAGGAGCGTACCTGTCCAGTGTTCATGGCTAAACATTTCCCCAGTATATAATTTTAAGGGCCTTGCTCCACTCATTCTGCCACGGATCTTATGCTCTCCTCCGTTTATGCTTTATGTTTATCCCCATCAACAGGTAAACAGTTCCGCGATGTTTGTAGGGAAAATATGCATCTAAACATCACTAAAGTCTATTATTTAATGTTCCTGTTCTAAACATTTTTGGATCCTACGCTCTCCTCACTTTATTTATTTACTTATTTATTTATTTGTTTGTTTACGTTTTACCCCTCAGCACAGGTAAACAGGGCCAGGATGCTTAGAGAGTATATTTGTCCAGTGATTCAGGTAAACATTCCAGTCCACCAGCTTAAAGGCCTTGCTCTGTGTGTGTGTGTGTGTGTGTGTGAAGTTAGGGCGCGACCTTAGTAAAGTCGAATCCGTCTGTCATGCCGTAACGTCCAAACCCTACACACCAAACTGAATGACAAGAAAAAGACGCATTTAGTTTGTCCGCTCTTCTTATTCTGCTCGTACTTTAGACACAGGTGGAAAAGTCTGATACCTGGCTGGGAATGGAGGTCGTAAGAGGAGAGATAACAGGGTAATGTGACCGATAATGACACCCACGACCTTGTAATTGGCTACCTAAATCTTAACCAACGACTCTTGATACCATACGAAGAAAAAAATCCACATTACTTAACAAACCTTGCAAAGAAAATTGATTTAGGAGGTTGTTCCTTGGTGGGGAAAATGGAAGAAAAATAATAAGAAAAGATTGCTGAGAAGAATGAGAAAGTACAAGAAAACTGGAGTAATCATCGTCATCATCATTATCATCGCCGCCATCACAATTACCACTAAGCCTCAGGGTAGATATGAGTCACTTATCAATGTCATCATCATCATCATCATCATCGTCGTCGTCGTCGTCGTCGTCTGTATCATTATTTTGATTAGGAAGGGCATCTCTTACTCAGGAGGATAAGAATGATCTCCCTTAGCGCCTTCGGTACAAAACATGCCCCATAAGCTGAATAAAATAAAATAATAGATATCATAGCGAAGGGTCTGTGTGATTGGACCCTTTTGATAGCTCTCCTCAGACCACAGTACCCAGAGGCAGCGTCTTGGAGCGAACATCTTGGAGTCCCGTAAGGAATCTTGCTGCTACGGTGGATAAGACAGGGGGCCATCTTATTCTTGACTATGATTCGATAACAATAGAGTCAAGCAGAGGCGTTCGAGTTACAAGGACATTCACACTAATATAGGATAGCATACAAGGGATTGGATAGCATACTAGGGGATCATATTATTGGATAGCATACTAGGGATCATATTATTTACTATGATTCGATAGCCGTAGAGTGAGGCAAGGAAGTTCGGTTTACAGGCACCTTCTAATTCTTTACTCTGATAGGATAGTCTCGCATAGGAGTATGGTTTTCATCCTGTTCTTCAGTCTGACATGATAACCATAGACTCACAAATGAATTCCACTTCCAGGAAAGATTTGACGATATAAGGCACGTAACGACATACATTCGTATCTTTGAGTGTATCGACAAAGAACCACACCAGATCCATATCCCTGTGTTTGCTGATCACTGCATCTTGGTTCGGTGTGTTGCATTGCCTTTCCTGTAACTTGATCATAGAAATAAAAAGCATGAAGTCCTTAACCCGTTCACTGCAATGATGTTCTCCATTTTAGTCTTGCATCCCTCAGAGGATAACGTTTAGCTTAGCAAGTTACACAGAGCCTTCGGTTATTATCGAGAGGTAAAGAGAATCATCTAAGAGGACGCCAT
>JAGKTI010020326.1:0-16403 GCA_018397915.1 Birgus latro | reverse complement strand
AACTCCCTCCGTTTCAAACTAGGAGTCCTTACTAGTTCTTAGACTCCTTCCGTTTTCTAACTAGGAGTCCTTACTAGTTCCCAGACGACAGACAAATAAATAGCACTGCTAGTCGGTTGTACCCGCGGTCACAAAACATGTACTTTCACTTACTACCAGTAGTGCTCTCATTGCTGACTCCCTGGAACTTTACGTTGGCTATACAGCGACGTCTCTGCACCAAGCACGCCGGGCTGCCTCCGTTCACAGGGACTCTCCTCCAGGCTCTAGTCTGAACTGAGGTCTGTACCCCTTTCTGGCCTCAGAAAGTTGCCGATATTCGCCAGCGGGTCATGTGGGGTGTGGTGGGTGATGACTTCACCCACTCACCCAACGCCCTCATCCACATATCACCCGCTTCATCCACCGTAGAGGCCCTATCAGACTCGCTGCGTCAGCTCGGTTCCCACACCGCAATATCCCGTAGTCAGCTTACGCTCTCACGGTCTGAACTGCCTAGCCAACACTTTTCCTGTGTAAACAACTTGACCAACACCACCTGCACTACCCCTCTCTCTCTCTTCCTCCTTCCTCCAGTTATCTCTTTCTCTCAACCTCTCTTCCTTATTCCATCTCCCTATTGCCCACAGCTGTACACAGAATCCATCGAATCTCTACTCTTTCTCCCCTGTCTGCGTTTCATCCTAAACTCACTTCCGGCAGGCGGTGTCACCTGCACACTTGTATCAGCTGTGAGTCTTACATCTGCCCGAGGGGATGCATGTCGGCTTCCCGACAGTATGATCTGAAAAACTCAGTAAGTAGTGAAGTATCTGTATACTGAGAATCAGACAATGTTATGCTGTTGTTACTGTAAAGTCAGATTTATGGATGATATAAAGTTAGCAGCTAAAGTAAGGCATACCGTCAGATATTAGTGTGCTTTCTATTTGGGCAGCTAAATTGCTGTTGACACTGAACCATACAAAATATATGGCTATGTACATAGGGAGTCAAAATCAGATAGAACATTACACCTTAGGTGGATGCAACGTGAATAAAACTTTTACTAAGAACAATTGAAAGAAACAGTAACTTACCTAACACAATTTATCTAACACAGTATCATCTAGCAAACAATTATTAGGAGAATTTAAAACTAGGTTAGGAGGCACTGGGTTTGTGTCATGTTACTCAGATGCCAAAAGGTCATTCATATCATACCTGACCCCTCATATCTACCTACAATAAAACTCAAAGGTGGTGTGCTTCTAAATATTCTTCAATACCAATGATTTTTTTTTTTTTTACAGTTGAATTTCCTCTTATAGTGTGACAATATGCACTACTGGGAGCAAAGTGTTTACTGTCTGCTTGCATCCCTTCACCACTACGGCGGGGTGCGTGGCACCCATCTAGCTAGAAACACTTATCCCTTTTCTGTCCAGCTCTCTAATGCAAGAGATAATCGCTACTCACAGTCCTTCACGTATGAAACAGGTCAACTCGTGAACTCTCTCCCTCTGTCTGTATTTCCAACTGCCTTTGATGTCCAGTCTTTCAAATGCAGTGTGTCCAGGCATCTTGAAATGAACGGATGTTGAATTTGGCTCTCTGTTATCTTGTTTGTTTGTTTTTTAAGGGTACGATTTTCAGGCTTCTGGCCTTTGGTTCCTTCTTCCATGCCTAAAAAAAAAAAAAAATATGGACAACCCTACTGTACACCCTAACTATTCTGTTTCATGACTAGCACTAAATTCTACTTTTGGTCTCATTACAGTCCAGTGGCAGGGTAAGACGATATTATGGGTCTGCAGTGTATCCTTACACTTACACTTAAGGGTTATGGGTAACAGTAGGCCTGACCTAATAACATATACCCATATCTTTCAGGTGCTTATCCAGTCTGGACTTAAATACAGTTACTGAACTTGCCTCAATGACGTGCTGCGGTAACTTGTTGTACTGTTTTATAACTCTCTGGCTAAAAAAATTCTGCCGTAACATCATCCTTGCTCTTTGCTTGTAAAGTTTTGCCATAGTCCCTCGCAGGTTCTCTGCTATTGCAGGCGTAAAGAATCTGGCATTGTTAATTCTCTCTTTTCCTGTCACTATCTTGCACGTTTCAATAACATCTCCTCTTATTCTTTGCTTCTCCAAAGTCTGGATATTTAATACCTTTAATCTCTCCTTGTACGCCAAATGCTGAATGCCATGAACCAGCTTAGTCGCCCTTCTTTGCACTCTCTTTAGGTAATCGATATCTTTTCTGTAACGGGGTACCCATGCTTGAACACAGTATTCTAGATGTGGACGAATATACGTTTTGTACAGTAATTGGAAGCCTACTTTGTCAATGCATGTAAAGCTCTTTTTAATAATCCTCATCGCATTATTAGCCCTCTTCGCAGCTTCCAAGCATTGCTTAGTAGGTTTCATGTCGTTTGTCATCCATACTCCTAGATCTTTTTCTTCGCAAACTTCCTCGAGCCATTTCCTTTCTTGACCACTACCCATAAAGTAATCTTGCCTCTCGTTTGTCCTTCCCATATACATTGCTACACATTTTTCAACATTAAACTGCATTAACTATTTTTCTGACCATTCTTGGAAGTTATTCAGGTCTTTTTGGAAATCCTTGCAGTCTTGATCTGACCGTACCAAATTCCATATTTTCGTGTCATCCGCGAACATCATAATCGAACACTTCACCACCTCAGGGATGTCATTTACCTAAATCAAAAACAAGAGTGGCCCCAGGACTGAGCCCTGAGGCACTCCACTGCTCACCATACACCAATCAGAATGTTCTCCATGCACAGACACTCTCATTTTCCTTCCTCATAAAAAATCTTCTATCCAATTCAATACCATCCTCTTGACTCCATGTGCTTTCATCTTTTGTACCAATCGCTTGTGAGGTACCGTATCAAAAGCTTTTCGATAATCAAGAAACACTGTACCAGTATTGTATCCCATGTCCAATGCCTTTGTCCAACTCTCAAAAGATTCAAGCAGATTTGTCAGGCAACTTCTTCCTGCTCTAAATCCATGTTGGTGATCTGTCAGCAATCTATTTGACCCCATGTATTCCATAACTTCATCCCTAATAATAGATTCAAGCACCTTTCCAACTATACTTGTTAGTGCCACTGGCCTATAGTTCCCTGGAATTGTTTTGCTTCCTTTTTTGAAAATTGGTTTTACCAAAGCAGACTTCCAATCATCTGACAGTTTGCTATCACTCAAAGATTTTCTGAATTGTAAACATAGAGGTTTAGCCAATCCCTTCGCACACTCTTTTAGCATTTTAGGATGTAGCTTGTCAGGTCCGGGAGATTTGTCTTCTTCAAGTTTCTCTAGTCTTTTTTGGACATCCAGCTCTTCAAGACTAGGGCCATATTCTGGTGATACCTCTTTTTACACCTCAAAAGCAAAGAAAAATTATAATAAGTCTGCATTTCACAACAGTTGTTGACTAGAATCCTTTTCTAGTGTTTATTGCTTCTCACATCTCAGCAATCCAGATGGGAAGATGGCAGTTTCAGGCCTAATTTAAGTTAATAGAGTGCAGTGAGTAACAACAACAAATTGAAGGTTGCCGCCTCTCCTGACTTATGTAACTCAGCTGCCAGGATTAGAACCAAATAGTACTGAAGTTAGGGCCAAATGACATCAAGATTATTATCGAATGATGCTGAGGTTAGGACTGAATTATATTAATGTTAGGACTGAATGACTCTAAGGTTAGGACCTATAGATTCTAAGGTTAGGACGGTATAATACTGTGGTTAAGACCAAATGACAGAATTGTTAGAGTGGACTGATAGTATAGTATCAAACGTTAGGACTCATTGATACTAAGGCTAGCACCAAATGACACTAAAATTAGGACCGAATGATACTAAGGAAGGGACAGAAAGATACAAAGATTGGGACGAAATGATAATAAGGTTCGGACCAAATGACAATAAGATTAGAGTCAAATGATTACTGGTATATGGTAAGGAAGGAATGATAGCAACTAAAATTAAAACCGAATGCTAAGATTAAGATTGAACTGCACTGAGGTTAGGACTGAGTATCACTAAGAATAGGTCCGAGTGATTTTAACCCCTAACCGCCCTCTGACGTGTATCGCCATCACAATTCAGGGCGTTGGGTGCTACTGGCTGACGGGATATACCGCAAGGATCTTCCCACCACACTTTGAACTCGAGGCTATTTTCAGTGACAATCATAGGGTGGGTAGGTATCCAAGGAACCCTTTCTGGCTCACGGCTCAGTCTGTACTTGGCAGTGGTAGAGTGTTGAGTGATGTCTTTCTTATCCTCCTTGTCCAATTCCATCCCTCCACGTGCGGGGTCGATTGCATCATTGACCCCAGTGAAAGTTCTGCCCTTACCGTGGGGGAAACAGCTCAGTGACTGAGCAGGTGTGTGGGGAATTATAAATAGTAAATAGGTATGCACAAGTGTGTTTTTTTATATATGAATAAAATGTAAGATACAAGTTGTATCTAGTAAGTGTTATGAAATAAGTGTTTTTTACTATATTTTACAAGTGCATTGCAATAAGCGTTACTGTTTATAGTTATCTATGAAACTGGTTGGAAATACCTTGAGTAACCCTATCTAGTACAATGAAAGAAAACCATAAGTGCATGGGAGAAAGAAAATGACCTGGTTGGTTGTAACTAAAGTTTTTCCCTTGTTACTCAGAAAATAATGTTGAATATGTGAGCATTACCATATTTGTGATGTGAAGTGCAAAAAATGTAAGTTGTATATAACATTAGTAATATTTTCACATTGCCCTTGATTAGTACAAATTAGTTAAAATTTCCGTACAAGTAATTACCTCATACTCAACCATACTACGTGAAACAGCCAGAGCATTTATTTCTCAAACTGCAATCACATGTAATTGTGATTTCAAGTGCAAATATAAGTGCCATAGTAGAGGGAAATTATAATAATTGATGCAAGAAGTGAGTAGTAAAAATACAGAACTATTCTATTCCCATACATCTACAGGGCATAGTGGCGCAGTGAAACTGGAGGAAAACCCTATGGGAAGCCACATGGAAGGGGTGATGGCTCATCCTTACGACAGTGAGTGAAGAAAAGTCGAAAAAATGATTGGAATATTCTGATAGGCCGGGCAGTGTTACAATCACCACTCCAGTCAGTACTGCCAACGCTAGCCAGCGAGCCCAAGGTGACTGGCAGTGGTGCGCAACCGAAATAGCCTGCCAAAACACGGAAAACCAGTCATCTTTAACTTATCTTTACTCTTCAAGGGGACCAGCTGGGGACCTCGGGATACTTTTATTTGATAGAGGAAGAGATGTTGTGTCTTATGTATACTTGTTTTTTTTTCTCTAGCTATAAAAGTTTAGCAGATATCAGGGTTTAAAGTAAGGGTATTTTTCCCAAAATCTCAGAAATTCCCTGTAAAGAGGAGTGGGTGATGGAAAACCCCCGGCAGATATGGGTTAAGGACTCTATGCCTGGTACCAAAGTTAGAGCTCTACAGTAACGTTAGAATCGGGTGATAAGGGTAGGATTAGATAATACCCATGTAGAATGGAGTTATATAAAATTCTTGGCCAAAAATTGCTTACATAAATAACCTAATCAAGATCAAAAGTACTCTACTATTTTGGTACAGCTAACACCAGACGATTTTGTTCAGCAACAAGTGAGTCATAGGAATTTGAGATTCAGTACTGGTATAATTGATCATTCCATGGTCAGAATATCTCTAGTTATTCTCCAAATAAAGCCAAAAGAGTTAAATCAACATTGGGTGACAGATATTCATTCTTAGATCCTTAGTGGAAAAGTTTCTAGAGAAGGGAAAGAAGTTGTATGCAGCCTTCATGGATCTGGAGAAAACATATGACAGGGTGGATAGACAAGGTTTGTGGAAGGTAATAGGAATATATGGAGTGGATGGGAAGTTGTTGAAGGCAGTGAAGAGTATGTATGAGGGTGCTAAGGCTGCAGTGCGTGTGGATGGCAAACTGAGTGAATCTTTCCATTTGATGGTTGGATTGAAACAAGGATGTGTCATGTCTCCATGGTTGTTCAATCTGTATATGGATGGGGTTATAAAAGAGATACAATGTCGGGCAGTGGATGTTGGAGCGACCCTAGTGAGAGAGGGCAGTGTTTGGAAACTCCCTGTACTGTTGTTTGCAGATGATACTGTGTTGTTGAGTGAAGACGAAGGGGAGCTGCAAGGCTTGGTAGATGAGTTTGGGAGAGTGTGTAAGAAACGGAATCTAAAGGTGAATGTAGGGAAGAGTAAAGTGATGGTCTTCGAGAGAAGTGAAGCCTGTGAGTGTACAGTGAGTTTGGATGGGAAGGATATGGAGAATGTGAGTGAATTTAAGTACTTGGGCAGTGTGATGAGTAAGGATGGAAGTCTGGAGGGTGAAGTGCTCGAAAGGGTACAGCAGGGAAGGAAGGTTGCTGGTTCGTTGAAAGCAGTGATAAGAAACAGGGAGGTGAGCATGGAAGTGAAAAAGTTGTTACATGACAGTATTGTGATACCATCTCTGACATATGGAAGTGAAGCTTGGACCCTGTTGGAAGGACAGAAGTCAAGAGTGAGAGCAGTGGAAATGAGTTATTTGAGAGGAGCATGTGGAGTCACATGGAGAGACAGACTAACAAATGAGGAAGTGAAGGAGCGTTGTGGTGTGGTTGAGGACGTGATGGGAAGCGTTAGGAGAAACACGTTAAGGTGGTTTGGACATGTGGAGAGGATGGAGAGTGAAAGACTGACGAGGAGAGTGTATGTGAGTGAGGTGGAGGGGGCGAGAGGGAGCGGGAGGCCGAGGATGAGATGGAGGGATGGAGTGGAGAGGTATATGAGAGAGGGGGGTGTGAGTTGGGAGCGTGGTAGTGGAATGGCAGGGGACAGAGTGACGTGGAGGCGATTTGTTTGTGGCCACCCCGTTCGGGATTGAGGCGTCTGGCAATAGATAGATAGATAGGGTGACAAACTGGAATGTGAGAGAGTGAAATTAGCTACTCCACCCCATCCATAGGTATGAAATGAATATATTCTGTATGATGATAATGGCAGAGTTACAGTACATGGCTTTAGGATTGGTTTGCATCAGATAAACTTGCTTTGGATGTATAATTAACATGCCCCATACAAGCAACTTTTATCCCCAACCCACCCCCAAAACCCTGGAAGTTTTGATTTTTTTTTTTTTTTTTTTGCTCAAACCTCCGCTTTTGATGAGAAACCTCGAAAATTCAGTGAGAAAGTGCTCACCTGATGTAAAAAGTACCCTAAACAGGTGAGATGCCCCTCAACTGGCTACCACTTTCTATGACGCGCTTCATAAAAGACGCTCCCTATGCGAGGGAGACTAAACCAAAACCACTCAGAAATGGTAATTATTTATTTACTTGGTACGAATTTATATGTAGTACAAGAGTATATTGGCTTTCACACAATGATATAGGCAATATAAGCATTGTTCACCCACCAAACACATCAACATTCTGCACCTACCTTGGCAACGTTATCTTCTCATTCTTCTGTTCATTACTAACTCTGGTGCCACTTAATCTTTGTCCTCCATATCAGAAATCACTTTCACCTTGAATTTCGTCTGATAGACCGTGGTGCTACGTGTCTTTACAGACCAGGTCACTGCTAACAGGTGAGTTGCGAGAAAATGGCGCACCCCCCGAGGGGAGGGGGTTTACACAGGGTCAGGCAGTGTCGCTACCTGGCTGGGGATAGAGGAAGGTCTCCCACATATGCTTACCAAAAACCTCCCGTGAAACTTGAAAATGTGCAAACGACAGGCCTTTGAATTGCATCACGTACGATGCACGTCAACGGGACTCAGTGAGAAAAAAGTTGCGAGGTGTATCGTACGTCGACGGGTCTTGGTGGGTTAATGAAGTTCTCCTCTTAATGAAGTTTATATTACAAACCTCTGCAATCTTTATACTCTATCGAATATACTATAATCCTGCGTGTGTATGTGTGTGTGTGTGTGTGTGTTCTTACCTAATTGTACCTTTACAGGAATGAGTAAAGCTTGTAGTGTCCCGTGTCTTAAACCATTTTCATCATACATCTCCTTAAATATATGAATTGTTTTGGTACACTTTCATTCGGTAGTACATTCCACTGATCAATTGCCCTATTTGGGAAACCAAATTTCCTTACGTCTTTATCACTTCTCTTTTTATGCAGTTTTTTGCAGTGTCCTCTTGCTGATGCATCCCCATGGGTTATATATTCATTTATGTGTATTTTCTCCTTCCATGATATGCATTTATATAGCATAATCATGTCTCCTCTTTTTCTTCTCTCCTGTAGTGTTGGCCGATTCAGTTTTTCTATTCTTTCCTCATAGCTTAGATCCCTTAAGCTTGGTACACATCTTGTAGCAGCCCTTTGAACTTTTTCGATCTTATCTATGTGTTTCTTAAGATGAGGATTCCAGACTACTGATGCATACTCGAGGGTTGGTCTGATGAAAGATGTTATTATCTTCCTCAGCATGTCTTCATGTGTATATGTGATTGTTATTCTCATATTTGCAAGCAGTGTAAACATGTTCCGTACCTTCTCACTGATGTGGTCAGCCGGAGATAGTCTGTTATTGATAATCACACCTAAGTCTTTCTCACTTTCTGATATGTGTAAGGTTTTACTTCCTAACTTATAATCCTAATCTGGTCTTCTCCCACTTTTACCAAACTTGATTACATGACAATTGTCCACACTGAATTCCTGAATTCTGTTTGCCATGTAGTACTCCACTCATGTAGTTTATTTAATTTTTCTTGTAGCTCCTTACAAGAGTCTGTGTTAGTAATTCTCCTTCATATTTTTTGCATCATCAGCAAACATATTAAACCCGTCACATCCCAACCGATTTCCTACCTCCGATACCCCCCTGTCCCGAGCAATTTCGGAATTTTTTTGGGGGGCTCAAACCTTCGCTTTTGGTGAGAAACATCGAAAATTCACAGAAAAATCACCTTCCTGATCTTTTAAATGTTGCTACAGGTGACAAGTCAGCCTTACCTTTCGTTCTCTCTCACGGTATCTGGGCTTAAAGAAAACAAACTACCAAAGGGTAAACTAATTCAAGCCACTTTGAATTACGTATTTATTTTTTTATTTGTTACGAATTTATGTGTAGAACAAGACTATATTGGTTTTCACACAGTTATATAGGCAATAGAAGCATTGTTCAGTCACCAAACACATCCACATATGGCACCCTCCTTTACGACATTACCACCTCATCACTTCTGTTTGTTTCTTGCTCTAGCTTCTTTATTTTTTTGTCCTCCACCTCAGGAATCACTTTCACCGTGAATTTCGTCATTGGAGAGACCGTTGGGCAACATGTCTTTACTGGCCAGGTCACTGCTAACAGGTGAATTGCCGAGTGTGGTGTGAGGGGGAGGGGGGAGGGGGGTCAAGTGGGGCCAGCCAGTATCCCCACTTAGAGGAAGGTCTCCCACATATGCCTACCAAAAATCACCCGTGAAACTTAAAAATTGTGCAAATTATTAACCTTGCAATTGCGTGATGTACCCGTATGTCGATGGATCTAGCTGTGCGATGTACCCATATGTCGACGGGACGCCTTGAGTTAAATAGCTTTCATTTCCAATATTACTATCTGTGTCATTTATATACACTGAAAACATAATTGGTGCCAGCACTGAGCCCTATGGAACTCTGCTAGCCACTTCCCTCCATGATGAGTAATTTTCCCTTAGTACTGTTCTCATTTCCCTTTTTCAGATAAAATCTTACATCCAACAGTACAGTTTGCCTCGGCTTGATGGTACAGTTTCCATAAAAGTCTTTGGTGTGGTACTCTGTCAAATGCTTTCTTGAAATCTAGATAAATACTGTCCACCCATCCTTTTCTTTTCTGTAATGTTTCTGGAACTCTGTCATAGTAACTTAATAAATTAGTAACTCATTATTTTTCCTTTCTGAAACCAAATTGCCTTTCTGTTATCATATTGTGTTCCTCTCGATGGTTTGCCCAAACTTTTCTTATCAGCTTTTCCAGTATCTTTCAATACTGGTTATTGATACTGGTCAGTAGCTGAGTGGATTTTATCTATTCCCTTTCTTTAATAAGGGGACATGGTTTGCTTTCTTCCAAATATCAGGTAGTTTACCTTGACTCAAGGATACCTTGAATATTCAAGATAATGGTCTACTTAACTCCTTTGCACATTCATGTAGCACCCAACATGAAATTTCATCTGGACCATTTGCTTTTCCTTTGTCTAATTTACTTAACTCTTCCTGTATTTCTTTTTCTGACATTTGTATATCTGGCAATATGATTGGGTATGCATGTTTCATATCATCCCTCTCAAAATTATTTTCTTCTGTAAAAACTGATTTGAAAATCTCTTTCAGTGCTTCATAAATATCTTTCTATTGTGTATAGATGATCCCGTCATCCGTAATGAATTGTATTTTATCTTTTACTTTGGTTTTGCTTCGAATGTAGCTGTAAAATAGCTTCGGTTGATCACTATTTTTGTTTAAGATATCCTTCTCAAACTGTTTTTGGGCTTCTCTCTTTATTCTTGTGTATTCATTTCTTGCCTGTTTATAGTTGTTATATGCCTTCTCACTAGTGTGTCTTCTGTATCTATTTCACAACAAGTCTCTTTTTTCTTTAGATTTTTTACATTCTTTATTAAACCATTTCTTTATTTTCATTTCTGCTTCTTTGTGCCGAGGGATGTAATTTTGGGCTCCTATATAACATTTAAATCTTGTCCTCTAAGCCCTTTTTCCCAATCCATTTCTAAGAAGTATTTCTTTAGGTCATGATAGTTGCCCTTTTTGTAGTTAAGGCTATTTTTGTAACTTTCATTACTGTTAACTATGTCATATATAATCCTGAAGTTACAATTTAACACTGCATGGTTGCTTTTGCCGAAGGGAGGTTTATCCATAATATTGTCAATATCATTTTCTTTCCTAGTAAATATAAGATCTAGTACTGATGGTTCAGCAAGTCCTCTTTTTCTGGTGCTTTCTTTTACATGTTGCGTTAGGAGAAACTCCTGCACAAGGTGCAGGAGCTTTTGGCCCCAACAGCTTTCCTGGCTTTTTATATCTAGCGTATTCTAATTCATATTTGTATTGAAATCTCCAGATAGTATAATTCTTTCAGATTTCTTCTCCTTCTATGTAGTAATGCTCTTAAACATTGAATTGTACTCTCTGCTAGGTCTTCATATTCGCCTTTTTCCTAAATGTTTGATTTGGGTGGCATGTATAAATTTGCCACAATTAATTTCCCTTCAGATGTACTAATCTCTGTTGTGATTAGTTCTACCTGTGAGGGTATATTTAGTTCTATTTCTTCGACTTGCAGATTTTTCTTTGTTAATATTATAATTCCTTCTCCGTTTTTAAAGCTCCTATCTCTTCTCCATATATTGTATATTTAGCGTATTGTTTGATATCCATGATGTTAATTTTGTTTCAGTTAGGCAGACAATATGTGGTTCCTTTTCTTTAATATAATCATTCATCTCCAGTAATTTAGATACCATTCCATCTAGATTTGAGTACATCAACTTGTACCATTCCCCTTATATGTATATGTATATATGCCCTCACTGTATGCCCGTTATGTATATTCCCCCCCCACTGTATCTTAGAACTGCAGAGTAAGCAGCGTTCCCAGGCTTTGCCTGGACAACTCGAACCGCATGTCCGAGCAGTCGAGGGCTAACAACTACTGAGGCTACACCTATATCTCTGTGCTTCACAATTAAAGGCCGTAAATAACTACTCCAGGACTTTCTTTCAACCATCAAGAGAGGGGTGTTACATTTTGGTAGCAGTGGTGTTCGGACCATCGTTTCCGACCGCCTCCTACAGTGTTTTAGTGCCAAAACCACCTCCTTGCCGCTCCACCTCTCACAGCCTCGCCCTCACTCTCGTGGCGTAATACCGGCTCTGCACCTACAGGTGTCCTATTTCCCTCACCAGTGCCGTTCTCTACATCGCCCACAACCCCACACAGGCCGCGACTATCGCCGCCGCCACCCTCCACACCTGTCTTCCCTGTTCAGACACCTGTTCATCTGCCGGTGGCCCTCTCTAGCGTCTGCCGTTCGTTCTCTGCATCTGCCACGTCAGTGCCCTCTGCCACATCTGCCAACCACCAGCTTTGCATCTGCCTGTGGAGACATTTCTCCACCCCTCAGTGCCTCCCATCTGCTTCGGATTAAACCACCGCGCTCCTCAACCTTCCTATTCACGTATCGAGTCAAGTGCAGCGAGAAACTCCACCTCTTCCAAGACTCGTCCTTCATACCTACTACAAGCCGTATTCACAACTAGTCTCAGCCCGCCTGCCTCTGACATCACCACCACTACCGTTCTCCCACCAGCTGATCAACACCCTCACCTCCCTCTCTCCACTTTGTTCACAACTCAGCTGTGTAACTATACTAGTGTACCTTCATCCACCCATTATTGACTTTCTATAGAGATTATCCTCCGATTTTCTCTACAGATTGTGTGTTGTCATAATTCATCTCCACCCCTCACTCCATACTCACTTTCACTGCCAGTCTTTATTACTCATCTCCCATGTCACCTACTATTTATTGCAACTAGCATTCCATCATCTCCATACATTTCCATTTCCATTTCCATTCTCATGGTACATATTCTCATCTTCATACTGTAAATATATATATATATCACTCCTCAGCTCTCATCTCATATTACGTCGCCAGGCTACATGTCATACTTTCAGTATACGGACATTACTCCATCCACTCTCAGTGAAGAAACAACCAATGATCACACCCCACCGACCGAGGACGATTCAGTGACTCATTTACGTAGTGGACGCACTTACCTCCGACCTGCCTCACCACCCACCACTTCATTACTCGCCTCACAACACACTTCCCATCCAGATACTGTCCATCCAGATACCTCATACTCTACCCCTGTTACTACACTGCCTGCTTCTTTCCTTACTCCTACCACTCTCGTTAACTCTTCTGCCCCACTTCATCTCTCGTCTTCCTTACACTTAACTCTCACTACCCACTCTCTCTCTCATACTCCAGTCACTTCCACACTTCCAACCATGAGCGAAACAACCCCTACTCCCCAGTCTGTCTATCTCGACGATGCCAATCGTCCCAAATTTACCGGCAAGAACTCCACTTGGTCTGTTTGTGATTTTCTCAGAGAGGTCGAAACCGACATCCACAATCGGCGGATTACAGATGAACACCTCAAAGTCTCTTATCTCATGGGTCGCTTACACCAAGGCAAATCGGATATCGGATCTGCGATCTGTGCTAGACATTTTGACGACATAACAACCTTTGATGATTTCTGTAAGAAACTCATAACACTTTGTTGCCAACATTCCAATGCCGCATCTCTCATTGGATTCACTAATCTCCTCACCCAGATGGATGAGGATTTGCAAGTCCCCCCCAACATGCGCGAAGCAGCCGCTGCCATGAAAGCCACTAGTAGGGAGATTCGCCAATTACTTATAGGCACGAAATGGGTATAGGAAGTAAATGAAGCTCCTATGGTTTCACTCAACAACCTTGCAGATTTATTTGGTTACCTGCGATTCCTCCATTGGCTTATTCCTAAACAGAGAGAAATAGCCCTGGCGATCGGTTTCAATCCAGATACAATTGTTCAGATTACTAAAAACAATCCATGAAAGAACAGGTTCAAACCACACGCGTCAGGCCACAGACCGACCCTTGCTCTCTCAGGTCTGTCACACTACCACTTCCCCAGACCAATACCGTTCTCGTTCGACCACACGAGGCAGACCTGTCACACATCGTTCTCCCACCGCCGGTCGTGATCAATCTAGCTTTCAACAGAACAGACCGTCCTCGATCCTTTGCTGGCACTGTGGTAAACCTGGACGTCAAGCAAACAGTTGCGACCGTAAACACACACAGCCTTACTCGCAAACTAGATGGCGTACACCTTCCCGTTCGCGTCGCCCTACATGCAGTTATCACAAGACTAGTACGACACACACTACAGACGTAACGACACTAACTTAATCATCTTGTTTACATACTTGTCATGACTTGGGCCCACTACCTTCCTCCATTTTATTCCCACCAGTTTACGTACCACTTTCGTACCTGCAATCCACATACTTTGTTTAAGAAAAGTTTTATTTTCCTCTTATCTTCGCTCATTCTTTGTTTTTGCCTCCTCCCTCTTCTCTTTTAGTAATCCCAGTTCCTTTTGAGTTAGGCATCTTTTTACCATACATATTTGAAATCCTCTTTTTCCATAACTTTGTTTGCACTTTTCAGTATTTCCTTCACGGTGTTGACACTGTGGAAGGTTACTTTCAGAGGCCTTGATATATTTCTCTCGTTTTTCCCCATCCTTTTATGTTCCTCTGCGTCTTATTGTAGATTTCCTCTGATGCTTCCTTCAATATGTCCATTACATTTCCCATTTCCTTTTTGTCTCTCAAAATTTGTTTTTTTGTTTCATCCTCGTCTATAACAGTGATTACTCTAGATTTGATGTCTGCTGAATCTTTGACCAATTTTGGATTGTTTTGGATTATTTTCTTCACTTCCTTTTTAATGCTCTTTTCTTCAACTCGTTTGTCTTTCTATACTTTCACCATTTCAGCATCCGTGGCTTCCAGATTATTTCTGTAGCTTTGCATCATTTCATTCACCTGGGTTATCATCTCCTCAGTATCACTACTATGATCTATCAGTGTGCTTGCCTGCCTTATTGTCTCTGTATCATTTCTGAACTCTTCCATAATACTCTCATGGTTGACAACAGTGCTTGCCATTTCACTAATCTTCCTTTTAAGTGTATCAGCCTCAGTTGTGTGTGTTTGTGTGTGTGTTCTTACCTAATTGTTCTTACCTGACTGTATCTTTACAGGAATGAGTCAAGCTCGTAGTATCCCATGTATTGAACCATTTTTATCATACATATCCTTAAATTTATGAATAATTTTGGCACACACTATTTCATTTGGGAGTGCATTCCACTGATATTGCCCTATTTGGGAACCTTAATTTCTTTACGTCTTTATTGCCTTGTTATGTAGTTTGTTTGCAGTGTCCTCTTGCTGATGCTTCCCCATCGGTTATTATACTCATTTATGCCTATTTTCTCTTTCCCTGAGATGCATTATTATAGCATAATCATGTCTCCTCTTTTCCTTCTCTCCTGTAGTGTTGGTAGATTCAGTTTTTCTAGTCTTTCTTCGTTGCTTACATCCCTAAAGCTTGTTAAACATCTTGTAGCTGCCCTTTGTACTTTTTCAATCTTATATATGTGTTTTTTGAGATTAGGATTCCAGACTACTGATGCATACTCCAGGGTTTGTCTGATGAATGATGTTATTATCTTTCTCAGCATGTCTTCATTTCCATGTGTGAATGCTATTCTCATATTAGCAAGCAGTGCATACATGTTACATACCTTCTCACTGATGTGGTCAGTCGGAGATAGTCTGTTATTGATAATCACTCTTAGATCCTTCTTCCTTTCTGATATGTGTAGAGTTGAACTGCCTAACTTATAATCTGCGTCTGGTCTTTTTCACTTTTATCAGTATTAAGTGGTACTTGTCCACATTAAATTCCATTTGCTGTTTATTGCCCATTCATGAAATTTATATAATTCTTCTTATAGCTCTTTGCAAGATTCTGTGTTAGTAATATTCCTTTGTACTTTTGCATCAGCAAACATATTTAGATAGCTTCCAATGTTACTATGTCATTTATATATACTAAAAACATAACTTGTACCAGCACTGAGCCATGTGGAACTCCGCTACTCACTTCCCTTCGTGATGAGTAATTTCCCCTTAGCAGTGTTCTCTTTTCCCTTTTTCTGAGAAAATCCTGCATCCAACAGGACAGATTGCCTTGGATTCTTCCTTGATTTAACAGTTTCCATAAAAGTCTTTGGTTCTGTACTCTTGTCAAATGCTTTCTTGAAATCTAAATAAATACTGTCCACCCATCCTTCTCTTTTCTGTAATGTTTGTGTAACAGTATCATAGTAGCTTAACAGATTAGTAACACATGATTTTCCCTTTCTAAAACCGAACTGCCTTTCTGTTATCATACTTTGTTCTTCTAGATGGTTTACTCAGACTTTTCTTATAAGCTTCTCTAGCATCTTATGTACAACAGTTGTCACTGATGCTGGTCGGTAATTGAGTGGATTCTGTCTATTCCCTTTCTTGAATAGGGGAACAATGTTTGCTTTCTTCCAAATATCAGGTAATTTACCCTGACCTAAGGATTCATTGAATATTAAATATAATGGTCTGCTTAACTCTTCTGCACATTCATGTAGCACCCAACCTGAAGTTTTGT
>JAGKTI010020325.1:0-16404 GCA_018397915.1 Birgus latro | reverse complement strand
CCGTAATTTTAAAGTGTTTCTGGTGTAGATAAACACGAATACTTATTCGAAGTTTATAGATAGTATCGATTATCTTCACAAAAACTCAAGAATTTTGTGTATAAACACCGATGGTGCAGCCTCTCTTTGCGTGTCGGTCTACTCGTATTTCTTGTTATGTTTCCTAAATGTGACTTTTTCATCCAATGACGAGTCTTCTAAGTTCTGGAGATAATTTGGGTTGTTTCTCAATCAGTTCCTAGTACAATTGTGGAAGTTGCATATTTAGCGTTTTCGACGATACATACGCTTATACAGCCATCATTTGATTAAAGGGCTTGGAAACGACCCCCAAAACGGGTGCTATCAGCCGTAACTAGTTTACAGTTTGCACTACTTTTTGTCCTTAAAGTCAGGGCTAAAGTGAATAAAGAAAAAAATAGACTCGACAAATCGGAATGAAATAATCCAGTTAATTTCAACACGACAAGCACAACAGTTCCTGTCGACTCTCATTCAACCTGATTTTTCTAGGCGAATTATGAACAATAAAACTGCCTATACGAGGAGCCAAGTAATGTTTATGAATCATATATCCCAGTACGACTATGTATTTACTTGTTTCTTATGTATCTGATTACCAATATATAAACAATTTTTTTTAATTGATTTATTGCCTTTCGGAGTGATTTTACCTTCGTAAATATAGATAATGATATCACAGAAACCGTCATTCTGGTAAATATTCCATATTTAAAAAGTTGATCAAGAAGCTCAAGATGACGTTTTAAATCCCTAGTTATATATATAGAAATATCTGAATTTCTAAGTTTTTTTCAGGTCTCTAATCAATTGAAACACTTTGGGCTTACACTCATGAAATGCCAGTGTTCTTTACCCGTCCATCGATTTCATCCGAAGTGTTACCTCATTTTGCCTTGTTACTGATTTTTTTTCCGAGACTCAATTTCATCACCCTCAGAAATTATTTCCAAATTTTAGATAGACTGGGTAGTGTTTCCAAACTAATTTAGAGTACATTTTTGAAATTTGCTATTTTGTGTTTTGGCTCTCAATTATGCGTTTTTTACAGTAACTCTTTTGAATTACTCAGAAGCGGATGGTTTGACCTTAGCTCATGACCAGTTTTTTAAATTGAATTGAAGTTACCACAACAAATGAAAAAAAAATCACTAATGACCCCATTCCAAACGTTAAAATGCAAATCAATATTCAAACGACATTAATACCGTTCATTTAGGTTTCGTTCAACATTCATTTTTTGTAACCATCATGCTCTACTGTATAAGTCAACGAAGATGAGGAGCAAAGTTATAATGGTAATTAATAATATATCTCGGTATTGCGATGGTAATTGTACCTTCCTGTATAAATATTTTGATGAAAATCTAAAGCTCACAAATATTCTGTCTTACGAGGTATCAGTTTTGAGACATTTTACCTATGGAACTATGGCTTATGGAATAACACAAACCTTCATAGTGAACATTTTTATTATTTTTTTTTTCAAGGCTCGACGCTTGACATAATATTTAAATTTTTCTGCTGCAGATTAAAAAGAAAGCTCCTTCGATGTTTTTAGCTTGTATCGGTGATAATCACAAAAATTCAAGCATTTGTTCTTAAACACCTAATGTACCACCTCTCTTTACGTGTCAGACTACGTCTTGTTATGGTTCCTAAATGTGACATTTTCACCCACAGAAGTGTCTTCTAAGTTCTGTAGGTAATATGGGGTGTTTCCAAATCTATTCCGAGTACAATTGTGGAAGTTGCAGATTTAACGTTTTCGCCGAGAAATACGCTTATACAACCATCTTCAGATTAAAGATAATGGAACTACCCCCAAAACGGATGCTATCAGACGCAACTAGTTCACAATATGCACTACTCTTGTCCTTGAAGTCGCAGGTGAGTGAAAAAAAAAAGGGGGGGGGGATTTGACAAATTGGAGGAAAATAATCCAGTTAATCTCAGCACGACAGTCTTAACATTTCCCGACTACTCTCATGCAATTTGATTTTTCTAGACGAATCATGAACAATAAAACTGCCTATATCTCAGTACGACTATGCATTTACTGTTTTCTTATATGTCTGATAATCAATAAACAAACTATTTTTTTTTTATTGATTTATTGCCTATCGGAGTGATTTTACCTTAACAAATATAGACAATGATATCATAGGAACCGTCATACTGGGAAATATTGCATATTTCATATGTTGATCAAGACGCTCCAGATGCCGCTGTAAAGCCCTTGTTATACATTTAGAAATAATATCAGTTTTATCTCTAAATTTCGAATATGTTTTCACGTCTTTAATCAAACGAAACGTTTTGGGCATATTCCCATGAAATGCCATCCTTCTTTTCCTTTGAATCGATTTCGGCCTATGTATTACCTAAATTTGCGTTGTTGCTTTTTTTTCGACACGGAACTTCATCATCATCACAAAGGTTTTCTAAATTTTAGTTTGATTGGAGAGTGTTTCCAAGTAAATTCTGAGTACATTTTGGCTCTCAATTATGCGTTATTTAAAGTTACTCACTTAACTCATAAGCGGATATTTGACCATAGCTCTTGACCAGTTTTATTATTTGTAGTTACAACTACAAATGAGAAAAATCACTAATGTCTCTATTTCTAAAGTAAAAACCCAAACAATATTCAGACGACTTTGATACCGTTCGTTTATTAATCAATCTTGTTTCATATTTTCTAGCTGTCATGCACTACTGTATATGAATACGACATTGGGAACAAAGTTATAATTGGTAATTAAATATATGTCTCGGTATTGCGAGGGTAATTATACCTTCTAGTATAATTACTTAGGTGAAAATCAAATGCTCACCAGTATTCCGTGGGTCTAGATATCACAGTTTTGAGAGATTTTACATAAGGAAATGTGGTTTATGGTGTTCCTCTAACCTTCATTGATTGGAAATATATATATTTTTTTTACCGCCAAGAGGCTTGTCGTAATCTTAAAGTGCTCCTGCTGCAGATAAACAAGAATACTTATTCGAAGTTTTTAGATAGTATCGGTGATCCTCAAAAAAATTCAAGAATTTTGTTCATAAACACCTAAGGTGCAGTCTCTCTTTGCGTGTTGGTCTACTCGTACTTCTTGTTATGTTTCGTAAATGTGACATTTTCACCCTTTGACACGTCTTGTAAGTTCTGCAGATAATATGTGGTGTTTCCCAATCAATTCCGAGTACAATTGTGGAAGTTGCATATTTAGGGTTTTAGCCAAGAAATACGCTTTTACAGCCATCATTCGATTAAAGGGCATGGAACGACCCCCCTAAATGGATGCTATCAGCCGTAACTAGTTCACAATTTGCACTACTTTTTGTCCTTGAAGTCACGGCTAAGGTGAATTAAAAAAAAAAAATTAAAAGACTCGGCATATCGGAAGAATATAATTCAGTTAATCTCAACACGACAGGCACAACAGTTCATGTCGACGCTCATGCAACCTGATTTTTCTAGGCGAATCATGAACAATAAAACTGCCTATACGAGGAGCCAAGTAATATTTATAAATCGTATAACCCAGTACGACTATGTATTTACTTGTTTCTTATATATCCGATTACCAATAAATAAATAAAAAATTTTAACTGATTTATTGCCTTTCGGAGTGAATTTATCTTGGTAAATATAGATAATGATATCACAGGAACCGATATACTGAGAAATATTCCATATTTTAAAAGTTGATCAAGAAGCTAAAGATGACGCTTTAAATCCCTAGTTATACATTTAGAAGTATATGAATTTCCAGTTTATTTTTAGGTCTCTAATCAGTCGAAACACTTTGGCCTTAATCTCATGAAATGCAAGCCTTCTTTACCCGTGAATCGATTTCATCCGACGCATTACCTCATTTAGCCTTGTTACTGATTTTTTTGTTCCGAGACATAATTTCATCACCCTCAGAAATTATTTCTAAATTTTAGATAGATTGGGTACTGTTTCACAGCTAAATTAGAGTCCATTTATGAAATTTGCAATTTTATGTTTTGGCTCTCAATTATGCGATTTTCAGAGTAACTGTTTTGAAATACTCAGAAGTGGATGTTTTGATCTTAGCTCATGACCAGTTTTTTTAATTGAATTTACCACAACAAAAGAAAAAAATCAATATTGACCCTATTCATAACATTAAAATCCAAACAATATCAAGACGACATTATTACCGTTCACTTAATTAACGTTCAACATTCTCTTTTTGTAACCATCATACACTACTGTATAAGTCTACGAAGATGAGGAGCAAAGTTATAAATGATAATTAATAATATATCTCGGTATTGCGATGGTAATTGTACCTTCCTGAATAAATATTTTGATGAAAATAAAAAGCTCAAAAATATTCTGTCTCACGATGTATCATTTTAAAAAGATTTTACCTAACGAAATGTGGCTTATGGCATAACACAAACCTTCATAGTGTGCTTTTTTTTTTTTTTTTTTTTGTAGGCCCGACGCTTGACGTAATTTTTAAATGTTTCTGCTGCAGATTAAAAAGAAAGCTCCATCGATGTTTTTAGATTGCATCGGTGATACTCACAAAACTTCAAGCATTTGTTCTTAAAAACTTAATGTTCCACCTCTCTATACGTGTCAGACTACTTCTTGTTATGGTTCCTAAATGTGGCAGTTTCACCCTCACAAGTGTCCTCTAAGTTCTGCAGATAATATGAGGTGTTTCCCAATCAGTTCCGAGAACAATTCTCTAAGTTGCAGATTTAACGTTTTCGCCGAGAAATACGCTTATACAACAATCTTTAGATTAAAGAGTATGGAACGACCTCCAAAACGGATGCTATGAGCCGTAACTAGGTCACAATATGCAATGTTTTTGTCCTTGAACTCGTGGATAGGGTGAACAAAAAAAAAAAAGGAATCGACAAATCGGAAGTAAATAATCCAGTTAATCTCAACACGACAGGCTCAACAGTTCCAGTCGAAGCTCATGCAATCTCATTTTACTAGACGAATTATGAACAATAAAACTGCCTATACGAGGAGCCAAGTAATATTATAAATCGTATATCCTAGTACGACTATGTATTTACTCTTTTCTTATAATATAGATCTGATAATCAATAAACAAACAATTTTTCAAAATTGATTTATTGCCTATCGGAGTGATTTTACTTTGGTAAATATAGATAATGATATCACAACAACCGTCATACTGAGAAATTTTCCATATTTTATAAGTTGATCAAGACTATCCAGATGCCGCTTTAAAGCCCTTGTTATACATCTAGATGTAATATCAGTTTTATCTCTAAATTTCCAAGATGTTTTCACGTCTCTAATTAAACGAAACACTTTGGGCTTATACCCATGGTATGTCAGCCTTCTTTTCCCGTGAATCGATTTCATCCTACGTATCATCTAATTTTGTCTTGTTGATTTTTTTTTTCGACGCGCAATTTCATCATCCTCACAAAGGTTTTCTAAAGTTAATATTGATTGGAGAGTGATTCCAAGCAAACATAGCTCTTGACCACTTTTATTATTTGTAGTTACCACCACAAATGAAAAAAAATCACTAACGACCCTATTTCTAACGTAAAAATCCAAACAATATTCATACAACATCAATACCGTTCGTTTATTGATCAATCAACTTTCATTTTTTGTAGATGTCATGCACTACTGTTTATGACTATGACATGGGGAATGAAGTTATAGTTGGTAACTAACAATATGTCTCGGTATTGCGAGGGTAATTATACCTTCTTGTATAAATACTTATGTGAAAATCAAAAGCCCACCAGCATTCCGTCTTTCGAGATATCACCGTTCTGAGAGATTTTACCTAAAGAAATGTGGCTTATGGTGTTTCTCAAACCTTCATAGGATGGATTTTTTTTTTTTTTTTTTACCGTCTCGAGGCTTGTCGTAATTTTAAAGTGCTGTTGCTACAGATAAAAAAGAATACTTATTCGAAGTTTTTAGCTGGCATCGGTGATCCTCACAAAAATTGAAACTTTTTGTTCATAAACACCTAAGGTGCAGTCTCTCTTTGGGTGTCGGTCTACTCGTAATACTAGTTATGTTTCCTAAATGTGAAATTTTCACCCTCTGACGCGTCTTCTAAGTTTCCGAGATAATATGGGGTGTTTCCCGATCAATTCCGTGTACAATTATGGAAGTTGCATGTTTAGCGTTTTCTCCGAGAAATACGCTTTCAAAGGCATCATTAGATTAAAGGGTATGGAACGACCCCAATAACGGATGCTATCACCTGTAACTAGTTAATAATTTGTACTACTTTTTGTTTTTGAAGTGACGCCTAAGCTTAATTAAAAAAAAAAATAAAGACTCTACAAATCGGAAGTAAATAATCCAGTTAATCTCAAAATCTCAACACGACAGGCACAACAGTTCCTGTCGACTGATTTTTCAACCTGATTTTTCTAGGCGAATCATGAATAATAAAACTGCGTATACGAGAAGCCAAGAAATGTTTTAAATCGGATATCCAAGTACGACTATATATTTACTTTTTTCTTATATATCTGATTATCAATACATAAACATTTTTTTTTATTGACTTATTGCCTGTCGGAGTGATTTTCCCTTGGTAAATATAGATAATGTCACAGGAACCGTCATACTGGGAAATATTCCATATTTTAAAAGTTGATCAAGAAGCTCAAAATGACGCTTTAAATCCCTAGTTATACATATAGAAATATCTGAATTTCCAAGTTGTTTTCAGGTCTCTAATCAGTCGAAACACTTTGGGCTTAATCTCATGAAGTGCCAGCCTTCTTTCCCCGTGAATCGATTTCTTCCGACGTATGACTTCATTATGCCTTGTTACTGATTTTTTTTCTGAGACGTATTTTCATCACCCTCAGAAATGATTTATAAATTTTACACAAATTAGGTAGTGTTTCCCAGCTAATTTAGAGTACACTTGTGAAATTTGCTATTTTGTGTTTTGGCTGTCAATTATGCGTTTTTTAGAGTAACTGTTTTGAATTACTCAGAAGCGGATGATTTGACCTTAACTCAAGACCAGTTTTTTAATATGAAGTTGCCACAACAAATGAAAAAAATCACTAATGACCGTATTCCTAACGTTAAAATCCAAACAATATTCAGACGACATTAATACCGTTCATTTAGTTTTCGTTCAACATTCATTTTTTGTAACCGTCATGCACTACTGTATAAGTCTACGAAGATGAGGAGTAAAGATTTTAATGGTAATTAATTATATATCTCGGAATTGCGATGGTAATTGTGCATTCCAATATAAATATTTTGATGAAAATCAAAAGCTCACAAATATTCTGTCTGACTAAGAATCAGTTTTGATAGATTTTACCTATGGAAATATGGGTTATGTATAACTCAATCCTTCAAAGAGTGCATTTTTCTTTTTTTTTTTTTGGTAGGCCCGACGCTTGACGTAATTTTTAAGTGTTTCTTCTGCAGATTAAAAAGAATACTCCTTCGATGTGTTTAGCTTGTATCGGTGATCCTCACAAAAATTCAAGAATTTGTTCTTGAACACCTAATGTACCACATCTCTTTAAGTGTCATACTACTTGCTATGGTTCCTAAATATGATATTTTCACCCTCAGTAGTGTCTTCTAAGTTCGGCAGATAACATGGCGTGTTTCCCTATCAACTACTGAGTACAATTGTGGAAGTTGCAGATTTAGAGTTTTCGCCGAGAAAGACGCTTATACAACCATCTTTAGATTAAAGAGAATGGAACGACCCCCAAAATGGATGCTATCAGCCGTAACTAGTTCATAACTTGCACTACTTCTGTCCTTGAAGTCGCGGATAGGGTGATTAAAAAAAAAAAAAAAAAAAAAAAGAGGTATCGACAGATCGTAAGTAAATAATCCAGTTAATCTCAGCACGACAGGCACCACAGTTCCTATAGACTCTTATGCAACCTGATATTTCTAGACGAATCATAAATAATAAAACTGCCTATTCGAGGAGCCAAGTAATGTTTATAAATAGTATATCTTAGGACGACTATGTATTTGCTCTTTTCTTATAATATATATCTGATAATCAATAGAGAAACAATTTTTTTTAAATTGATCTATTGCCTATCGGAGTGATTTACCTTGGTAAATATAGGTAATGATATCACAGGAACCGTCATACTGGGAAATATTCCATATTTTATAATTTGATCAAGACGCTCAAGATGCCGTTTTTAAAGGAATTGTTATTCAGTTAGAAAAAGTTCGTTTTATCTCTAAATTTCCAATTTGTTTTCACACTTCTAATCAAATGAAACACTTTGGGCTAAAACTCATGAAATGCCAGCCTTCTTTACCCGTGAATTGATTTCTTTCGACGTATTACCTCATTTTGCCCAATTCCTGATTTTCTCTTTCTTTTTTTCCGAATTGGAATTTCGTCACCGTCAAAAATGTTTTCTAAATCTCTCAAAGATTTGTGAGTGTTTCCCAGCTAATTTAGAGTACATTTGTAAAAATTTGCTAGTTTGTTTTTTGGGTTTCATTTCTGATATACTTATAACTGGATGTTTTGACCTTAGCTTTTGACGACTTTTATAAATTGAAATTACCACAACAAATGATAAAAATCATTAATGACCCTATTCCTAATATAAAAATTCAAACAATATTAATTCGACATTATTACCGTTCATTTAGTTTTCCTTCAACATTCATTTTTTTTTATTCAGTCATGCACTACTGTATAAATCTATGGAGATACGGAGCAAAGTTATAAATTGTATGGCGACAGTAATTATACCTTTTTGTATAAATACTTAGGTAAAAATCAAAAGCTCAAGCATTCCGTCGCTCGAGGTATCACTGTTTTGAGAGATTTTACACAAGGAAATAATGCATATGGTATAATACAAACCTTCATAGTTTGTATTTTTTTTTTTTTTTTTTAGGCCCGACGCTTGACGTATTTTTTATGTGTTTCTGCTGCAGATTAAAAGGAACACTCATTCGATGTTTTTAGCTGGTATCGGTGATCCTCACAAAAAATCAAGCATTTGTTCTGAAACACCTAATGTACCACCTCTTTTTACGTGTCAGACTACTTCTTGTTACGTTTCCTAAATGTGACATTTGCACCCTCGGGAGTGTCTTCTAAGTTCTGCAGACAATATGGGGTGTTTCCCTATCAATTCCGAGTACAATTGTGGATGTTGCATATTAGAGTTTTCGCCGAAAAATACGCTTATACAACCATCATTAGACTAATGTGTATAGAACGACCCTCAGAACGGATGCTATAAGCCGTAACGAGCTCCCAATTTGCACTACTTTCTCTTCTTGAAGTCACGGCTATGGTGAATTAAAAAAAAGGGGGGGGGAATAGACTAATCAGAAGTAAATAATCCAGTTAATCTCAACACGACAGGCACAACAGTTCTTGTCGACGCTCATGCATACCTGATTTTTCTAGACGAATCATAAACAATAAAACTGTCTATACGAGGAGCAAAGTAATGTTTATAAATCGTATATCTCAGCACGACTATGTATTTTCTTTTTTCTTATATATCTTATAATCAATACACAAAGTTTTTTTTTTATTTATAGCCTATCGAAGTGATATTATTGTTTTAAATATAGATAATGATATCACAGGAGCGTCGTACTGAGGAATATTCCATATTTTATAAGTTGATCAAGACGCTCCAGATGCCGCTTTAAAGCCCTTGTTATATGTTAAGAAATAATATCAGTTTAATTTCTAGATATCCAAGATGTTTTCACGTCTATAATCAAACGAAACACTTTGGGCTTAAACCCATGAAATGCCAGCTTTCTTTTCCCGTGAATCGATTTCATCCTACATATTACCTAATTTTGCCTTGTGGCTTTTTTTTATTTTTTTATTTATTTTTTCATTTTTTTGTCCGACGCGCAGTTTCATCACCCTCAAAAAGGTTTTCTAAATTTTAGTTTGATTGGAGAGTGTTTCTAAGCAAATTTTGAGTACATTTTGGCTCTCAGTTATGCATTTTTTAAAGTTACTCAGTGTTGAAAAACTCATAAGCGGATTTTTGACCATAGCTCTTGACCACTTTTATTATTTGCAGTTACCACCACAAATGAAAAAAATCACTAATATCCCAATTTCCAATGTAAATATCCAAATAATATTCAGACGACATTAATACCGTTCATTTATTGTTCAATCAATTTTCATTTTTTGTAGCTGTCATGCACTACTGTATATGACTACGACATAGGGAACAAAGTTATAATTGGTAATTAACTATATGTCTCGGTATTGCGAGGGTAATTATACCTTCTAGTATAAATACTTAGGTGAAAATCAAAAGCTCACCAGTATTCCGTCTCTCGAGATATCACCGTTCTGAGATATTTTACTTAAAGAAATGTGGCATATGGTGTTTCTCAAACCTTCGTATGATGGATTTTTTTTTTTTTACAGCCTCGAGGCTTGTCGTAATTTTAAAGTGCTGTTGCTACAGATAAAAAAGAATACTTATTCGAAATTTTTAGCTGGCATCGGTGATTCTCACAAAAATTGAAGCTTTTTGTTCTTAAACACATAAGGTGCAGTCTCTCTTTGCGTGTCGGTCTACTCGTAATTCTTGTTATGTTTCCTAAATGTGAAATTTTCACCCTCTGACGCGTCTTCTAAGTTCTGGAGATAATATAATGTGTTTCAATCAATTCCGAGTAGAACTGTGGAAGTTGCATATATTGCGTTTTCGCTGAGAAATTCGTTTTTACAGCCATCATTAGATTAAAGGGTATGGAACGACCCCAATAACGGATGCTATCAGCCGTAACTAGTTCACAATTTGCACTACTTTTTGTCCTTGAAGTCACGGCTAAGGTTAAAAAAAAAAAAAAAAAACAGACTCAAGAAATTGGAAGTAAATAATCCAGTTAATCTCAACACGACGGGCACAACAGTTCCTGTCGACTCTCGTGTAACCTGATTTTTCTAGGCAGAATCATGAACAATAAAACTGCCTATACGAGAAGCCAAGAAATGTTTATAAATCGTATATCTCAGTACGATTATGAATTTACTTTTTTCTTATATATCTGATTATCAATACATAAACATTTTTTTTTTTTTACTTATTGCCTATCGGAGTGATTTTACCTTCGTAAATATAGATAATGATATCATAGGAACCGTAACTGGGAAATATTCCATATTTTAAGAGTTGATCAAGTATCTCAAGATGACGCTTTAAATCCCTAGTAATACATATAGAAATATCTGAATGTCTAAGTTGTTTTCAGGTCTCTAATCAGCCGAAACACTTTGGGCTTAATCTCATGAAATGCCAGCCTTCTTTCCCCGTGAATCGATTTCATCCGTTTCATCCGACGAATGACCTCATTATGCCTTGTTACTGATTTTTTTCCCGAGACGTATTTTCATCACCCTCCGAAATGATTTCCAAATTTTACACAGATTAGGTAGTGTTTCCCAGCTAATTTAGAGTACACTTCTGACATTTGCTATTTTGTGTTTTGGTTCTTAATTATGCGTTTTTTTTTTTAAGTAACTGTTTTGAATTCCTCAGTTGCGGATGATTTGACCTTAGATCAAGAACAGTTTTTTAAGATGAAGTTACCACAACAAATGAAAAAAATCACTAATGACCCTATTCCTATCGTTGAAATCCAAACAATATCCAGTCGACATTAATGCAATTCATTTAGTTTTCGTTCAACATTCATTTTTTGTAACCGTCATGCACTACTGTATAAGTCTACGAAGTTGAGGAACAAAGTTATAAAATGTAATTATTTATATATATCTCGGTATTACGATGGTAATTGTACCTTCCTGTATAAATATTTTTATGAAAATCAAAAGCTCACAAATATTCTGTCTGAAAAGGTATCAGTTTTTGAAAGATTTTACCAAAGGAAATATGGCTTATTGTATAACACAAATCTTCATAGTGTGTATTTTTTTTTTTTTTAAGGCCCGACGCTTGACGTAATCTTTAAGTGTTTCTGCTTCAGATTAAAAAGAATACTTATTCGAAGTTTTTAGCTTGAATCGGTGATCCTCACAAAAATTCAAGAATTTGTTCTTAAACACCTAATGTACAACATCTCTTTACGTGTCAAACTACCAGCTCTGATTCCTAAATGTGATATTTTCACCCTCACAAGTGTCTTCTAAGTTCTGCAGATAATATGGGGTGTTTCCCAATCAACTCCGAGTACAATTTTGGAAGTTGCAGATTTAGCGTTCCCGCCGAGAAATACTCTTAAACAATCATCTTTAGATTAAAGAGTATGGATGCTATCAGCCGTAATTAGTTCACAACTTGCACTACTTCTGTCCTTGAAGTCGCGGATAAGGTGATAAAAAAGAAAATGGAATCGACTAATCGGAAGTAAATAATCCAGTTAATCTCAACAAGACAGGCACAATAGTTCCTGTCGACTCTCATGGAACCTGATTTTTCTAGATGAATCATGAACAATAAAACAGCCTATACGAGGAGCCAAGTAATGTTTATAAATCGTATATCTCAGGACGACTATGTATTTACTCTTTTCTTATAATATACTGTACAGTATATATGATAATCAATAAACAAACATTTTTTTTAATTGATCTATTACCTATAGGAGTGATTTACCTTCGTAAATATAGATAATGATATCATAGGAACCGTCAAACTGGGAAATATTCCATATTTTATAAGTTGATCAAGACGCTCAAGATGCTGCTTTAAAGCCCTTGTTATTCATTTAGAAATAATTTCAGTTTTATCTCTAAATTTCTAAGTTGTTTTCACGTTGTCACGAATTTTCTACATTGTAACGTTGTGTTGAGTGAGTCGTGACATCGTCCCGTAAATTTGAATTGTCTGTTGGCGCGTTAGCCGTTACACGCCGGCGCGCGCACCTCCCACGCTCGTCGCGCCGCCGATTTAAATGAGAGTTTAGTTTGCTTGTAGACACGGCGCGACGCGGGACGCCTCTCTGGGCTCTGTGCTTTTCTAGCGTTTTTCAGATTTCAGCTTGTATTGGCGTGTCTCCTGCAGCCCCACCCACTTTGGTGATCGTCACAGCAGCTCTGTTTCATCCATACCGATCAGTATTTTCTGGTTTTTTCCTAGGCTAAGCTTTTTGAAATATTTAGCCGTTATCTGAGTGTTTGAGCGAGTGAGTGCATTCCTTACTTGATTTGAATTTCATGTAACGTAAATTCATTTCTTTGTAATTAATAAATTCACAGTTCTTTTCTTGAGCTTTGTTAAAGTTGTTAACTGTGTTTGATTACTCCACTCTATTAATTAATACAGTTTGCTACTCTGCGTTAGCACAACTTTTGAATTAAATCACGGCCGGTACTTAGGCCAGCTTTGACATCACTTTTTAAATCCGTTGTGCTAGCTGAGAGTTGGCTCAGCCAAGAGCCTGTTATTATTATTATTATAATTTTTTTTTGATTGTTGGGGGGGGAGAAGAAACTTTCTCGTAGGCCAACGGTACAATATTGCAGCTCAGTATTGCAGCTCTGCTGCGTGCCGTTGAGGAAGTTTGTAATTCTCGACCCTAGAGAATTGACATAGCACACTTAGCTATACATTGTATACCAGTTATACAATAATTCATTATTTCTTGGGAATACTTAAATTTCCCCTGACATCTGGCGACACGCCAGAGTAAAAGTCTCATTTTCCCCTGACACACGTCTCTAATCAAACGAAACACTTTGGGCTAAAACTCATGAAATGTTAGCCTTCTTTACCTGTGAATCGATTTCCTTCGACGTATTACCTCATTTTGCCTTATTACTGATTTTTTTCCCTCAAACGGAATTCGTCACCGTCAGAAATGTTTTCTAAATTTTAGAAAGATTCGTGAGTGTTTTCTAGCTAATTTAGAGTACATTTGTGAAATCTGCTAATTTTGTTTTGGATTTCAATTATGGGTTATTTAAAGTAACTCAGATCTGAATTACTTATAAGCTGATGTTTTGACCTTAGCTCTTGACGACTTTTATAAATTGAAATTATCACAACAAATGATAAAAATCATTAATGACCCTATTCCTAACGTAAAAATCCAAACAATATTCATTCGACATTATTATCGTCCATTAAGTTTTCCTTCAACATTCATTTTTTTTTATCAGTCATGCACAACAATATAAGTCTACGGATATAAGGAGCAAAGTTATAAATTGTTTTTCGATGATAATTATACGTTCTTGTATCAATACTTAGGTAAAAATCAAAAGCTCAAGTATTCCGTTGGTCGAGGTATCACAATTTTGAGAAATTTCATATAAGGAAATATTGCTTATGGTATAATACAAACCTTCATAGTGTGTGTGTTTTTTTTCTAGGCCAGACGCTTGACGTAATTTTTAAGTGTTTCTGCTGCAGTTTAAAAGGAACACTCATTCGATGTTTTTAGCGGGTATCGGTGATCCTCACAAAAAATCAAGCATTTGTTCTGAAACACCTAATGTACCACCTCTTTTTACGTGTCAGACTACTTCTTGTTACGTTTCCTAAATGTGACATTTGCACCCTCAGAAGTGTCTTCTAAGTTCTGTAGATAATATGAGGTGTTTCCCAATCAATTCCGAGTACAGTTGTGGACGTTGCATATTAGCGTTTTCGCCTAGAAATACGCTTATACAACCATCATTAGATTAAAAGTTATAGAACGACCCTCAGAACTGATGCAATAAGCCGTAACTATTTCACAATTTGCACTACTTTTTGTTCTTGAAGTCACGGCTATGGTGAATTAAAAAAAAAAAAAAAAAAAGAGGAATCGACAAATCGGAACTAAATAATCCAGTTAATCTCAACACGACAGGCACAACAGTTCCTGTCGACGCTCATGCAACCTGATTTTTCTAAACGAATCATGAACAATAAAACTGCCTATGCAAAGAGCCAAGTAATGTTTATAAATCGTATATCTCAGTACGACTATGTATTTACTTTTTTCTTATAATATATAGCTGTTAAATAGTAAACAAAAATTTTTAAATTGATGTATTGCCAATCGGAGTGATTTTATCTTGGAAAATATAGATAATGATATCACAGGAAAAGTCATACTGGGAAATATTCCATGTTTTAGAGTTGATCAAGAAGCTCAAGATGCCGCTTTAAAGCCCTTGTTATACATTTAGAAATAATTCCAGTTTTATCTCTAAATTTCAAGTTGTTTTCACGTCTCTAATCAAACGAAACACTTTGGGCTAAAACTCATGAAATGCCAGCATTCTTTACCCGTGAATCGATATCCTCCGACGTATTACCTCATTTTGCCTTGTTAGTAATTTTTTATATTTATTTTTTTCCCGAAACGGAATACGTCACCGTCAGAAATATTTTCTAAATTTTAGAAAGATTGGTGAGTGTTTACCAGCTGATTTACAGTACATTTATGAAATTTGATGTTTTGTGTTTTGGCTTTTAGTTATGTGTTTCTTAGAGTAACTCAGTTCTGAATTACTCATAAGAGGATGTTTTGATCTTAGCTCTTGTCGAATATTTTACATTGAAATTACCACAACAAATAAAAGAAATCACTAATGACCATATTCCTAACGTAAAAATCCAAACAATATTCAGACGATATTATTACCATTCATTTATTGTTCCTTCAACATTCATTTTTTTTTTTTTTATCAGTCATGCGCTCCTGTAAAAGTCTACGGAGATAAGGAGGAATCTTATAAATAGTATGGCGATGGTAATTGTACCGTCTTGTATAAATAATTAGGTAAAAATCAAAAGCTCAAGTATTCGGTCGCTCGAGGTATCACAGTTTTGAGAGAAATATGGCTAATGGTATTATATAAAACTTCATAGTGTTTTGTTTTGTTTTGTTTTTAGGCCCGGCGCTTGACGTATATTTCAAGTGTTTCTGCTGCAGATTAATAGGAACACTCATTCGATGTTTTTAGCTTGCATCGGTGATTCTGACAAAAAATCAAGCATTTGTTCTTAAAAACGTAATGTACCACCTGTTTTTACGTGTCAGACTACTTCTTGTTATGTTTCCTAAGTGTGACATTTGCACCCTCAGAAGTGTCTTCTAAATTCTGCAGATAATATGGGGTGTTTTCCAATCAATTCCGAGTAAAATTGTGGATGTTGCATATTTAGCGTTTTCTGCGAGAGTATGGAACGACCCTCAAAACGGATTCTATCAGCCATAACTAGTTCACAGTTTTCAATGCTTTTTGTCCTTGAAGTCAAGGCTATGGTGAATAAAAAAATAAAAAAAAGAGAAATCGACAAATCGGAAGTAAATAATCCAGTTAATCTTAACACGACAGGCACAACAGTGCCTGCCAACGCTCACGCAACCTGATTCTTCTAGACGTATCATGAACAATAAAGCTGCCT
>JAGKTI010020324.1:0-16405 GCA_018397915.1 Birgus latro | reverse complement strand
AATGTAGGCGCGTAATACAAACAATCTGTTTTTTTTTTTTGTTACAATGAATAACACATGTATTTAGGAAAAAAATGATGTAATAAAATTTGGCATAGTTGTATTCACTTATCTTTATATTTATATCGAAAAAAAGTTTAATATAATCCCTCTAGCTGAGCAAATGCTTTGAAGTAATAGGTTACATACCGATATTTGAAAAAAATATAGGGGGGCAAAGGTCGCGAGGTATCGGTATCGGTAATCGATACCACCGATACTAGTCCAAAAAATAATCGGTATCGTTTCGATACGAAATAGCTGGTATCGCCCATCACTACTACCACAGCCACTGGTAAGCTGGTGGGCTAGGGGCCCCAGATCCATTGCCTGGACCTGGAACTGTGCAGTGGGTGGGGCCTGTGGTATGTTTACCCCCCTTTATTATCACTGACTATGACTAAATAGAAGAATGAGCTTCAAAGCATGCCTGAAGACATTAAATCCCCCAGGGGGATGAGAGTGGGTTCATATAATTTAACCCGAGGAATCCCATCGACGTATGGGTACATCGCGATGTTTAGTCACAGCTACACTCAACGACGTACGAGTACGTTGCGCAATTGCAAGGGTCATAATTTGCACAATTTTCAAGTTTCATGGGTGATTTTTGGTAGGCATATGTGGGAGACCTTCCTCTACCTCTGTCAAGCAGGGATACTGCCTGGCCCCACCTAACCCCCTTTCCCCCCCTCCCCCCACACTGGGCAATTCACAAGTTAGCAGTAAGCTGGCCAGTAAAGGTATGTTGCCCCACGGTCTCTCCAATGACGAAATTCACGGTGAACGTGATTCCTGAGGTGGAGGACAAAGAAATAAAGAAGCTAGAGCAAGAAACAGACAGAAGTGATGAGGTGATAATGTCAAAAAGGAAGGTGCCATATGTGGATGTGTTTGGTGACTGAACAATGCTTTTACTGCCTATATAAATGTGTGAAAACCAATACAGTCTGTTACTACACATAAATTCGTACCAAATACATAAATAAATACGTAATTTAAAGTGGCTTGAATTAGTTAACCCTTCCATAGTTTGTTTTCTTTCATGAAAAAGAATGAAAACGTAAGGTTGCATGACATCTGTATCAACATTCTTAAGCACAGGATCGCGATTTCTCTATGAATTTTCGATGTTTCTCACCAAAAGCGAAGGTTTGAGCCAATAAAATTTATTTACAAAAATGCTCGGGATTTTGGGGTATCGTAGGTTGGAAATCGGTCGGGACGTGACGGGTTAAAAAGCTTGAGGGGAAGAGCAGGGGAAGTCGCTGAGGCATTCAGTAGGAGGTGGGTGGATGTAGCATGTTTGCAGGAAGTCCAGTACAGGGATGGATCAGCCAGAAAGATTGTTGGGAAGGATTGCTACTATAAGTTGTTTTGGCATGGGGGGACAGTATGAGGGTTTGGGTGTGTTGGTTGCGGAGAAATGGGTGGAATGTGTTATGAATGTTATGAGAGTAAGCGATAGGATATTGGTAGTTGATATTTTGTTCGGTGGAATGATGATTGCAATTATATCGGCATATACTCCACAGGCATGCTTGGATGAGATAGAGAAGGATGGATTTTGGGAAGACTTAATATGTGTAGTAAGCGGTATGGGGGATGATGAGATAGTGGATTTGGGAGGGGACTTAAATGGTCATATAGGTGAAGCAGCTCAAGGTTATGAAGGAGTACATGGGGGATGTGCATATGCAATAAGAAATATGGAAGGGGAAAGAATACTCGAGTTTGGGGAAGCAATGAACATGATTGTGTGCAACACACATTTTAGGAAAAGAGAAAGTAGATTTATTACGTACAAGATGTGGGGAAATAGCAGTCAGATAGATTATTTTCTGGTCAGGAGGGTTGATAGGAGGTTAGTGAGGGATGTTAAAATTAGAGGAAGGGAGGAGTGTGTGCAGCAGCACAAACTATTGATCTGTGACATGGAGCTTAAAGAATGAATGATGAAAAGAGGACATACGTACGTAGAAGGAAAATATGGACACTGGAATACCAAGCAGTTAGGGATGCCTTCTATAGTGAGATGAGGAGAGTGGTGGCTGAACAGGGAGTCGCAACAGAGACGTTAATGAATAGTACAGAACCCTTAAGAACAACCTCTTGAGAGTTACTGACGCAATATGCGTTAGGACAAGAGGCCCACTAAGACGTAAAGAAACTTGGTGATGGGATGAGGGTGTAGAAGCTGCAGTTAACTCTCTCGCACTCTTTCGACGGCACCTGAGTCGAACCACTTCCAAGTACTGAGTGAGTCTCTTGCCAGCCCAGACCTCACGCTCACCACACTCCTCACTCAGCGATTCGTACGGTATCAGAAACTGATTTCAATCATTTCATTCCCCCACCCTTATTACAACTATATTGTTTTGAAACTGGCTTATACAGTAATGAATGAACTTCCTAGTCAACGAAAAAAAAATCTTTAAAAAAAAAAGGAATTACCATATTGTATCATTTACTTATTTATTCAAGGCTCATTTCCTCAAAGCCATACAGTATAAACATTTCGGCAATGATTATGGAGTATTGTAGAGCATTCATCTGCGATCCATTTCGTAAAAAAATGACACTACTAGCTAGAATAGAAAATTTTTTATGGCATAGGGAATAACAATAGTCGTTCAACACAAGTGGCCGCTGTGAGTGAACTGTTTCATATCATTTAATTCTCGCCCGCCCAGACCTCACGTTACATACCTTCCTCACTCAGTGATTTGTGCGGCATCAAAAAATGGTTACAATCTTTTCATACCCCTGCCCTAATTTTTAAACGTATTGTTATGAAAAAAATAGTTGTGAAAAAATACAGTGTGTGAGTACTGTATATGAGTATATGTCAGTCACTAAATGAATAAATTACTGAACGATAAAGTATTGTGTTTTATATCTTTTATTTGTTTATTTTTATCATTCATTAGGAAGACCATTTATTCATTTGTAACATGTATCAGTTTCATAACAATACTTTTAAAAATTAGGGTAGAGGAATGAAATGATTGTAACCATTTTTCGATGCCGCACAAATCACTGAGTGAAGAAGGTAGGGAGCGTGAGGTCTGAGGGGGCGAGAATGAATTGATATGAAACAGTTCACTCTCAACGGCCACGCATGATGAACGACTATTGTTATTCCGTATGCCATAAAAAAAATTTCTGGTATAGCTAGAAGTGTCATTTTATTACGAAATGGATCGCAGATAATTGCTCTACAATATTTTCTAATCATTGCCGAAATGTTTATATGTCTGTGAGCAAATGAGCATTGACTAAATAAGTGAATGATACAATATGATATTTTTTTTATTGTCGTTCATTAGGAAGATTAAACAACAAATCGTTGTGAAAAAAATACAGCAAATAGTATGGTTGGACTCAACCTACTTCGAAAGAGTGTGAGCGGTTGATTTCACTTGGACGAATCCCGAGTCGAAAGAGTGCGAGCGGTTGGATTTCATTTGGAGGAATCCTGATTGGAAAGAGTATGTGCGGTTGGATTCCTCACCGGGCCCCCGTGTATGAAAGGGTTAAGGAGAAACGAAGACTTTTCCGGGAAAGGAAGAAGGGTGGTAACAAGGAGGAATACCTGGCTGCCAGGCGTAGGGCTAGAAGAGAGGTATACAGGGCGAAGTCTGAGTCACAGAGACTTTTACTTGATAACCTAAATTATGGGGGAAGGATAAATATGATATTTAAGGTGGCAAAGCAGGAGAAGAGGGATAATCGGGATATTATAGGTGAGCAGTGTGCGAGGAAGGGTAGTGGTGAACAGTGGGGATATTAAAGATGCATGGAGAGAGCAGTATAGCCAGTTGTTGAATGAAGAGTTTGATTGGAACAGGGAAGGTTTGGAGCCAGCAGAACCAGTGTTTCGCCCTTGGCCTTTGATTGATACTTCTACTGTGAGTGAGGTAATAGGAAGGATGCAGGTGGGGAAGGCAGCAGGTGTGTCTGGGTTGACTGCCGAAATGTTGAAGGTCTCAGGAGATACATGGGTAAGGTTAGTCAGTGACCTGATAAATATGATTATATATGAGTGTGTTGTCCCAGATAATTGGCTGAAGAGTGTAATTGTAAATGTGTACAAAGGGAAGGGTGATGGCCTGGAAAGAGGAAATTATAGAGGTATAAAACTTTTAGATCAGATAATGAAGATAATGGAGAGAGTTTTAGAAGGTATGATTAGAGCAAGAGTGAATATTAATGAGATGTAGTTTGGGTTTATGCCAGGCAGAGGGACCACTGATGCCATATTCATTGTTCGACAGCTTCAGGAAAAATATATTGGAAAGAAAAGGGAACTGTACTTTGTTTTTCTTGAATTGGAAAAGGCGTTTGACAGAGTCCCTAGAGAGGTGGTGAAGTGGGCAATGAGAAAGCTTGGGTTGGAGGAGTGGCTGGTTAGTGTGGTTATGGCCATGTATGTGGGTGCTTGCACCCAGGTAAGAGCGAATGGAGATTTCACTGATGAGTTTTCCGTGAATGTCGGTGTGCATCAGGGGTCAGTTTTGAGTCCCTTGTTGTTTATCATGGTACTTGAGACCCTCTCACATGACTTCAGAATTGGACTCCCGTGGGAGTTGTTGTATGCTGATGATGTGGTGTTGCTTGCAGATAATGAAAGTGAGGCAGAGGAAAGATTTAGGAAGTGGAGAGATGGTAAGGGGTACAAGGGCTTAAGGGTAAATGCGGATAAAACAAAAGTGATGATATTCAGGGTTCGTTGTGGTACAGTCAAAGAAGAGGGAGAGGGGCCATGTGCAGTTTGCCATAAGGGCGTGGGAAGTAATTCCAACTTGTGCAGTGTTTGTGATAAATGGGTGCACAAGAGATGTAGTGGTATTAGAGGTAGTCTGCGAGATAATGCTGATTTTATGTGTGCGGCATGTTGGGGAGAGCAATTGGAGATTGTCAGGCGTGAAAGGATTGAACTTGCTGGTGAGTCTCTTGAGTGTGTGGAAGAGTTTTGTTATTTGGGAAACATGTTATGTGCTGGAGGTGGGGCTGGTGCTAGCTCTGTGGCTAGGGTGAGAAGTGGTTGGAAGAAGTTCAGGGAGCTGTTGCCTCTCCTGACATTGAGAGGACTCTCCTTACCTAATAAGGGGTCTTTGTATGCAACATGTGTTAGGAGTGTGATGCTGTGTGGTAGTGAGACCTGGGCAGAAAGGAAGGAGGATATTTGCAGGCTCAAACGTACAGAAATGACAAAGATTAGGCGGATGTGCAGTGTGTCCCTGCGTGCAAGGCCTGGGGGGGCTGGGTTTACGATCGAAGAGTTGAGAGGTAGGTTGGGACTGGAGTGTATTGGTGTTGTGATGAGGAGAGGTAGACTGAGATGGTTTGGGCATGTGGAGAGGATGGGGGATGATAACTGGGTGCAGAAGGTGAGAAATGTTAATATTGGGGGTGGGGCTGTGAGGGGTAGACCGAGAAAGACGTGGGACGAGAACTGAACAGGGAGGCTGCCATAGGTCGAGCAGCATGGAAAGCCGCCATTAGGTGACTAAGGCCGAACTGCAAGCATGTTGAAGCCTTCATAAACGAAATTAAACGATACTTGACTGAGCACTGTCATTTAATCTACAGAAGCAAAACATTTTGTGTGTGTAATGTTAGCCACTACAGAACCTATGTATGTAGTGACATGTGGAGCTGTATGAGGACTGCTGGGCCCCAAGGAGAACTCCTGGGACTTGGGAATAGGCCTTGAAGCCTTTGCTCAGAGTCGGACACGTAAAAAAAAAGTTGGCATACACTGGTCAGACATGTATGCTTTATCTCATAAAAAGCTGTTTTAATCAGATGTACAGTATATTAGAATCAGTCTTTGACTACTGGTATGTTAAATCCAATTCAGCAATTAAACAGGTGTACTTCTTCCATTATGCACGAACTCTCATCTGGTCTGGCCTGAACTGGCTGATGGTCAAAATGTTATGTACTGCGGATCACAAAAGTCGGTGCTCAGGGGGTCCGATGCCTACCAGAAACATTCAAACAACTGCCTACACTACTAACGTCACATTTTGTATGAATAGTGTTTTTTTTTATAAAGATACCATTTGGTACATGTCTGCATGAGGAATATTGCTAGTTGGCGATATATGACACCCCCCGACGATTGGGCTACCAGCGTGTGGTTTGGTCAAACACTAATATTTCAGTTTCACGCATGATGTGCATTGATACTTTGTGACCCATAGTATGTTTAAATAGAAAATGTTGTTTAATTTCATGGCTAGTGATCGGTCAGCCAAGATTTTATGTATGGTATGGAACTTTGAAGAAGTATAAATATTGTTTTATTATAGTGTAATGACCAGAGGCTTTTATATGTTTTGCGTTTCATGTCTCGAATTACCATGCTCCGGTTTACATTTGTCAGCTGTTATGTGTTTACATTTTGTCTTATGACTTAGTGGTCCATACTTATAGTGAAACAAAAGTTACAGTATGTGCTTTATGTTTCCTATTATTTGATCAGTTATCATTTTATAGCTCATTAAAATAAAAATAAAAATATAAAAGCTAAAGGAGTTGTTTTATATTGATGCAATTTAATATATTAATATAATTTCTTTTTAACCCTTTCACGCAAGTGTCCACCAGGTTTCCGAGCCAGACACAAAACCAAAACCCTGGAAAGGCTGCCTTCGCTCACACTAAAAGAAAAACAAATCTAAGGCCAAATCTACCCTCAGAAAATGCTTATATTGTTATAAATAGTAGCCCATCATCTTCGCTGATGTTTATAAACATACAAATAAAAAACATAAAACAGATTAATAAATGTACAGAAATGAAGTGAGAAATAACCTTATTTAGGTGAAAACTGGTTTCTAAAACTTCCCAACATCACAGCACAAAATTTTTCCTGGGATGTGCAGTTGCAAAGTACATGTCTGTATGCACAATTTCACGAGCTTTCTTATGAGCATGAGGCATTTTGATACGCCCAATAGTTTTTGAGCAAATTGAAAAAAAAATCGCCTAAAAATGACTTTTTATCATTTCGTATGTTATTACTGAGACTGTAACAAACATATATGTAAATTATTTACAGTTTAGTAATCCAAAGGTTAAGGAGGCCCATGATAAAATAGGAATTGTTATAACCCTCATTATTATTAAGAAAATGATTTTTGAAAAGTTAGGACGGGTTGGGCGGGGTAACAGCACGGAATCTCGTGCTTGTAAGCTGAGTATGTTTGTGTTTCCAAACTTTTCCTAAAATAATTTGCACGCAAAGGTTATTTTGCTTTTAAAAAGTATGTATAAAAAAATCATCAGCATGCTCATACTTTCTTTGGATTTTTGATGTGACCTATACTTTCCGAGTAAATTGCATGTGAGAAAAACAATGAAATGCACCACATTTAACCTAAGAGGATATATAGTAAACACACACATTTATACCTTGTATATACGTAGTATAAAAACTAGACAACTAAGGTGGTTACTCACATCCTCTAGCAGTGTTGTACTGCTTCTGGAACGATGAGATGGAGTTGCACAGAGGAGGAAAGGTACGATCACAGCCTATGTGTGTGTGATTATTTGTGATGTGTGTGTTTGTGTGTGTGTGTGTGTGTGTGTGTGTGTGTGTGTGTGTGTGTGTGTGTGTGTTTGTGTGTGTGTGTGTGTGTGTGTGTGTGTGTGTGATTTACTGCCGTATGCTTTCATCAGTATGGTACTGATGAAAGGATAGTCCTCTGCAGAGAGGCACATCACAAACAGGACATACAGTATGTAGCTGGTGTCCTTCCTCCTCTTGTGCAAATAGCACAGCAAACATCGCAGCCTCTTCCTGCCAGGGATTTTTTCCAGGCTGTGGTACAGAGTAGAGTCCAAGCGTATCCTATGATCGACTTATTGACGGGGCTTGGATGGTGGTGCTCCCCCATCTCCTTGCCTCCATACTCCTGCTGGAGGTGCAGCAGCAGGAGCTGGCCAAGTAACTCCTGACAGGCCAGCTACTGCAGGAGGTCGAGCGGTCGTGTCAGTATCTGGCCGAGTTACACCTGATGGACCAACTACTGCAGAAGGTGGAGCGATGGTTGCAGGTAGAGTGGAGGCTGCAGTTGATGGAGTGGTTGCTGCAGGTGCTGCTGGTGGTCATCGTGGGAAGGTCAGATGCATGGTAGAGGACAGCACCTGATGCAGGCCACTCCTCCTCCCTGAATGCCAAAAGCTTGTGGCGTATGTGCTCTTGGAATTCAAGGAAAGTCATAGGCCGTTGGTGTTCTTTTTGTACAGGGTGTAGGTATTGAAGAGGGCCATGTGAATGAAATCGAAGTACATTTTCTTTCTCAACATGCCCACTTTCCTTTAGGCGGGAAAGTAGGCTACTGGATCATCTGATCGAAATGATCCACCCCGCCCATGTGTCGATTGTAGTCCTCCACCATGACTGGCTTATTCACGGCCTTGATGATGTGGTGGAATTTGCCGTCTGGACCCCTGATCGTCCCATATACCTGCTTAGGGACGGTGGTGTCGCTGTGGAAAGTGGACACCATACTTACAATACACTTGTCTTTCCACAGGAACACCATCATATTGCCGTTGTGCCTAGCTTCCACTCCATCATCAGCAAGGCGTTTAGCATTGCTGATATCCTGCAGCTCCCTTGGTGCTCCCCTTTCAAGCCGTAGTGTGCAACACACATACACTTTCTCGCTGAAGAGGCGTTCGCACAGTGATACAAAATTGTAATAATTGTCCATATACAGCTTGAAGCCTTCGTCCTTCAAAGGTTCAACGAGGCCCCACACTGTGTGTTCAAGAGATTTCTTCTCCTCCGTGTATATTTCAAAGTTCCAAATATAGCCACTCTTTGCCTTCTAACCCAGAGATCCCTCAGCCAGGCACAGATGCTCACACTGGATGTATACCTCTCTGAACCGCTGAAGGAGATACTGCATCACTCTGCGAATTCTTATTAGCCGTTCTTGATTGTTCTTCAGTATGGCGGGACTACTGAAGGCACGAAAGTGCTTCAGGATGGCCCTGAAGCACTTTCCACTCATCATCCGCCGAATATGGGGTAATTGTGAACCCCTGTGAACTGTCAATAGTGTTTATGGTTGGCAGGTCACAAATTCCCATAAGAAACTATAACCCGAGAAACCTGGCCACCTTCTCTTCATTGCAGAGGTACCAAGCATCTAGTGCAGTCCCAAGGAATTTTGCATAGTTGTCTGTCTCTACCGTCAGGTAGGTCAGCAACTCCCTGGTAAACACAAGTTGAAAATATTGAAGTGGAGTTGCTGGTGCTGGCACTCGCAAACCTGGAGTTTCGGTGAAGGGGCCTGCATTGGCTGTAAATTACTCAGAACTCCATATACCGTCCCGACGGTCTTCACCTGGGGAAATGCTTGGCTGTGTACGAGTGTGGCGCACACAACCCCATGTCACATGACTACCTACCTCTCGACTGCCCACCACTACCTCGCCAAGGCCCACGCCGCCCTTGTCTCTGTAGTATGGAAGGAGATGGTAATGATGATCGTGTTGATGATGGTTGCATTGATGAAGGTTCTGGTGATGGCTGTGCTAGCTATACATGGTGGTGGTGGAGATGGTAGTGGTGGAGTTGGTTGTGGTGGAGATGGTAGTGGAGATGGTTGTGGTGGAGATGGTTGTGTTGGAGATGGTTGTGTTGGAGGTGGTTGTGGTGGAGATGGTTGTGGTGCTGCGGCTGATGATGATGATGATGGCTGAAATTCAGAGGGAATGAAGTCTGAAGAGGACAGTGACTGATGATTTGGTAGGGGAAGATGAGACAGATGTATCATGGATGGGTAGTGAAATGTGGGCAGATTGAAGTGTAGTGAGAGAGTAGGGTGATTGTGGTGGCAACGAGCTCTGTGTTTGCAATAAGGGGGTGGAAGAGAGGTGGCGATAAGAGGCAGCTGTCTCCATTGTGATGGTGGCAGTGGTGGTGCCAAGTGTGGTAGTGGTGGTACCAGTGGTAGTAGTGGTGACGATAATGAAGGTGTGCTTGACCACATAGGGAGGTTTATCACGTCACCTGGGGGAAGGACTAGCTCTCCCTCTCCTCACACTCTTTCTCTTCTCCACACCCCAGTCGTTCTTAAAATCACTCTCCTCAGAATCTTTGTCTGTGTCCTCCTCATTCTCAGTTTCACCGAATAAATATTTCAGGTACTCCTCTTTGGGTAACCTTTTCCCTGCCGTCTTGGTTACTTTCAGTATTGAAAGAGAATGGTCACAATGGTCACGAACAATTATAGATTTGAAATTTGGATTTCTATGAAAATATATAAAAAATCACTTATACATCTTCTTCATGGACACACTGCACTATATAACACAGTCACTATAATACACGTAAGGTATAGATGGGTGACGTAATAGAAAACGAGCAATAAAATGACTGACCGCGCACTAACACACCCTCCTTGCCTGACTGCCGAGAGAACACTGGGCTAATAATACACCACTTGTCCTTGTGACAGGCTTGGCAATGTTGCCATATGTTTGCATCAGACATGGTCACCCTAACCTATGACTCACCAAAATTTAACACACTTTCAGCAACAGAAAAAGTTTTGACGACAATTTACAAGGAAAGTGCGTCATGGTGCGTCATCTATTACTCTTCAGATTGACAGCACTTTGACTCGTTTTGCATCATTGTGTGTAAATCGTTTTCGTTCGTTTTCGTTTTTTTGAAGGCTGCAACATGCTTGCATGCGTCAGCCTTTTTGGATTGGAGCATGTAGCATTTTATGACCGGATGCCCTTCCTGATGTCTACCAATGACCCTTGGGTGGATTCGATCCTCCGACCCTACGGCCAGAGCGGAGCGCTCTAACCCACTGAGCCACGGCTGTAAATGCGTTAAGTAAAACAAAATTATATTTGCAAGTAGTGACCAAATTTAGCAATAAATTCCTAAAACTCAAAGAAAGGCAGAGATAATTAAACTGTGTATATTATTTAACTGTAAGCATTTTACTGAAGATTAGTAAAAAGAAAAAAATTACTTTCTGCTCACATTTTTTGTACCATCAAGTGTAAACATCAAGGTTAAATCATATCACTAATGGAACACTGCCCGTGTGTGTGTGTGTGTGTGTGTGTGTGTGTGTGTGTTCTTACCTAATTGTATCTTTACAGGAATGAGTCAAGCTTGTACTGTCCCGTGTCTTAAACCTTTTTCATCATACATCTCCTTAAATTTATGAATTGTTTTGGCACACACTATTTCGTTTGGTATTGCATTCCACTGATCAATTGCCCTGTTTGGGAAACTAAATTTCCTTACATCTTTATCACATCTCTTTTTAAGTAGTTTTTTGCAGTGTCTTTTTGCTGATGCTTCCCCATAGGTTATATATTAATTTATGTATATTTTATCCTTCCCTGATATGCATTTATACAGCATAATCATGTCTCCTCTTTCCTTCTCTCCTGTAGTGTTGGCAGATTCAGTGTTTCTAGTCTTTCTTCGTAGCTTAGATACCTTAAGCTTGGTACCCATCTTGTAGCAGCCCTTTGAGCTTTTTCAATCTTATGTATGTGTTTCTTGAGGATTCCAGGCTACTGATGGATACTCAAGGGTTGGTCTGATGAAGGATGTTATTATCTTCCTCAGCATGTCTTCATTTGTGTATGTGAATGCTATTGTTATACAGTATTTGCAAGCAGTGTATACATGTTCCGTACCTTCTCATTTATGTGGTCATCCGGAGATAGTCTGTTATTGATAATCACACCTAAGTTCTTCTCTCTTTCTGATATATGTGGAGTTTTACTTCTTTGCTTATAATTCCAATCTGGTCTGTTCCCACTAGTACCAAACTTGATTACATGACACTTGTCCTCATTGAATTCCATTTGCAATTCATTACTCCATTCAAGTCTATTCTTGTAGTTCTTTACAAGAGTCTGTATTAGTAATTCTCCTCTGTATTTTTGCATCATCCGCAAACATATTTAAATATCTTTCATTTCCAATATTACTAGCTATGGCATTTATATACATTAAAAACATAATTGGTGCCAGCACTGAGCCCTGTGGAACTCGACTAGTCACTTTTCTCTATGATGAGTAGTTTCCTCTTAGTACTGTTCTCATTTCCCTTTTCCTGAGAAATTCTTGCATCCAAGAGTACAGTTTGCCTTGGATTCCTCCTTGATAGTACAGTTTCCATAAGAGTCTTTGGTACGGTACTTAGTCAAATGTTTTCTTGAAATCTAGATAGATACTGTCCACCCATCCTTCTCTTTTCTGTAGTGTTTCTGCAACTCTGTCATAGTAGCTTAATAGATTAGTAACACATGGTTTTCCCTTTCTGAAACCAAATTGCCTTTCTGTTATCATACTGTGTTCTTCTAATGGTTACCCAAACTTTTCTTATCAGCTTTTCCAGTATCTTACTTACAACACTGGTTAGTGATACTAGTCGGTAGTTGAGAAGATGTTGTCTATTCCCTTTCTTGAATAAGGGGACAATGTTTGCTTTCTTCCAAATATCAGGTAGTTTACCTTGACCCAAGGATTCCTTAAATATTAAATATAATGGTCTACGTAACTCCTTTGCACTTTCATGTAGCACCCAACATGAAATTTCATCAGGACCATTTCCTTTTCCTTTGTCTAATTTACTTAATTCCTCCTGTATTTCTTTTTCTGGTATTTGTATATCTGGTAATATGTTTGGGCATGCATGTTCCATATCATTCCTCTCAAAATTATTTTCTTCTGTAAAAACTGATTGGAAATTCTTATTTAGGGCTTCACAAATATCATTCTCTTGTGTATAGAGGATCCCTTTATCCGTAATGGATTGTATTTTGTATTTTACTGTGTGTGTGTGTGTGTGTGTGTGTGTGTGTGTGTGTGTGTGTGTGTGTGTGTGTGTGTGTGTGTGAGACACTCGCAGTTTTATACAATATGTATTTTTCTTTGTTTCTCAGCCGATTAGGATACGAATCCGATTATTGGATAATTTTTCCCCTTCCGATACCGATGCCGATTTTAATCGGTTTTTGCCAGCCGATTTACAACACTAACCACCGCCCAATATTGTTTAACTCTTAACAGACCTTTAGCAGCAGAAAGTTTACTGAAGGCTGTAGTCAGCTCTTCCAGGTCGAAAAATCTGTCTCAACTTTACAAAACTAGTTTGACGGAGGCAGTAACAGAATCACTGGAGTGAAGTGGTTAAGTGATTATTTGTGAGGGTCATTTATTCTCACTTGGATTATAAACTGAAGAGATGAAATTGTGGAAACGGTTGATGATGATGATGATGATGGTTTTAGTTTTCCTGAAAGAATGCTTGTAATAAAACAGTCGAAGGAAATGGTGAAGGGTGCGATGTAATACTGCCGTTTTGTGTGTGTGTGTGTGTGTGTGTGTTTGTGTACCAAGGATATAAATTGCTTTAAAAGGTCAGAGAAGGTGAAGAACTGAAAAGAGAATCTTTTGGGATTAACTGTGAACGTTTTACCCTATTTTAACTTAGGCTTAACCTGAACATCTGCTGAACAATACTCTTCAATGTGTTACGATGATTAACTTCTGGAGTTCTGTATAGGCTGTTTCTCATGTGCCATTTTTACCAACTTTTTTTTTGTGTTAAATGAGTGAATATCTTACCATTTCATTAACTGTAGTCTGGTGTAACCTTTGTCTTGCTTGTTTTCCATGTGTTGCTTCTTCAATAATTTATCTGCAAACTCATGTCTGTCATATATGAAGGGAGGAATTTATTACTTCAGGTATTTAGTTTCTATGTTGTTTTTCATGATAGACTTTTTTTTTTATGTGTCCGACTCTGGGCATAGGCTTCACAGCCTGCTATCAAGGCCCAGCAGTCCTCCTACATACCATACAGCTCTACATGTCACCACTTTGGCGCTAACACCCACCGTCCATATTGCATACATGCTAGGGCTGTCTCATACAGGACTGGTGTATTGGTATTAGCGGGGGTATTTTTACGACATGTCGGTGGGTCTTCTGGTAGATCAGTAAAGCTTGATTGAACGAAATTCAAATCCTTAAACTGTTACCTGCCCCAGCGAGGATTTCAACCTTGGTCCATCGGGACTGCAAGCCACTTCTCTACCGATCGAGCCACCGCCTCCCCCATGAAGCATTAACTTTTTTTTTACTAGCTTTGGACTGGTCTAGCATCGTGTTGCCCTATTTTGTGTGTTGTTCCATCTTTAAAACCTCGATATAACGGACTTCAATAGACCGGAATTTGCTTTTATCAGACTCGAGGAGCTACCGGACTAAATTCCTAAATATCGGAAAAAGTCCAATAAAGCCCGAAGCAGTCCGGACTGCCTGACCACTTCAGCTATGTTCACCACAATAAGGTAAATAAAAGACATGTTTATCAGTGTACAGTACAGTATTATTATACCATTTGATTAATGTAGTGAAGGTATAACACAGTACAGTACTGCAATGGTAGTGAAAACAGTTTAAAAACCATTGTTGTAATCCGGACTAATGTCTGATATATCGGAAAAAGTCCGGATTAGCAGGGGAAAGTCCGGATGTCGCTTTAATCGGAATTTCGCATTTTTCGGAATGGTTAGGGCCCCAATTAGTCCGTTATAATGAGGTCTTGTAGTTAGTTAATTTCCCTTAACTGTTTTCTGTTATACATGAATTAACAGATAATGTCAAATAAACAGATATCCTCATTGATTTCCTATGGACTCTCATCTTATCTTGACAACAGCAGTACTAAGGTGAGAGCAGTTTATGCAAGCTAATGCCGTGCCCTCTACTCCTGCCTTTTCCACCGTGTCTCTCCTGTTCCTGTTTCTTATTGCGTCCCAACCTGTTTTGCCCTGTCTCTCCAATTTCCCCAGTATATGACTGGTTGGGTCATGTGTGTGTGGGCACGTGTGGTGATTTCCATTAGGTGTGTGGTGTGAGTTTTCCATTACATCATAATGTGCTGTGTGCTAAATTCCTTAGCTAGAATCTGCACTGCTGTTTCCTCCAGCTTTCTCGAATTTAGGCACGACTTTCCTCAAACCTCTATATTACATATTAACAGCATATTTGTCACTAGCTATTATGTACTGTGTTTTTATAGTGTCCTGATATATTTTAGTTACTGTTAAGAGAAGGGGAATGGGTTTGTCTTTCTTACTTAACATATACCAAGTATTATTTTAGGACAAATTATTGAACAATAAATACTCTGTAACTATAAGGTTATGGGATATTTAATCTATGTTAAAGTTTGTAAGGTGAAGGAAACCATGTGATGATATGAGCATGTCAGTCTTTTGTTGTAGTTAAGAGGGTGTGGTGGGGTCTTCCAGACCAATGGCTTGGCCCCTCGAAAGCCTTTCCTTGAATATTAGAGGGAAGAGTATTCTCCCCAGCTTAAATTTAGATCATATGAATTTGTGATTGATGATATGTCATGGGCAAAGCTGAAAGATTGCCAGTCCCTCTCGTTCAAAAGACTAGACAAGTTTACTCTTGCCTAGGTGCCCAGAACAGAGGAGCCTTGTGCCAAGGATGGGCCACACCACTTCAGGAGTGTCAGTAAAAGAACCCGGTTATGTAAGTTGCTTAACATATTTTGTGTAAGTGAATCATAACATAAAAAGTTGCAGCTACCTATAAGCTCATGTAATTAAGGTCAGTTTAATAAATGAGAGCCATTTATGTTCCATGATATCTAAAGTAAAATTAGTTTTAATTTGACAGTCAGTATACAGTATGGTAAACGTTCCTAAGAAGTATGTTGGTTTTATAGGAACGGGTTTCGAGTTTCGAGTTTGGAGTGGACACTGAAGGCTTGGACCCAGACATATATGACAGGCCCCAGGCGCAGACTGCCAAGGGAGATCAGGCCAGAAGACTGATGGAGACAGCCTGACAAGGAGGAGGAGTAAGTGATACCTAACAGTGAGTTATGATGCTACCTCGTATGTAACTTAAATTGTACCCCATGTATTTTTGTGTGTGTCCAAGTTAGGCTTAATAAGGAAAGAAAACCCATGTTGAGTTTCCTTTCACATTACCAACTCACCTTGTTTATGAACTGAGATGGTTACTCTGGAGTACAGTTTCTGATTTTAAAAAAAAAACGGATTAACCTAGGCCGAGTTTTCCTCAGAGTCAATCAAGTAGCATTTGTTGAAACTTAGTTTTGAGAAGGGAACTAAGGCGAGGTGGACGGTCTAATGATTGTGCCCCTGCAGGGTGTGTGAGAAACAATATGAGTATGTATATATATCTATCCGTCTATCTATTGCCAGACGCCTCAATCCCGAACGGGGTGGCCACAAACAAATCGCCCCCATGTCACTCTGTCCCCTGCCATTTCACTACCACGCCCCC
>JAGKTI010020323.1:0-16406 GCA_018397915.1 Birgus latro | reverse complement strand
CCTTGCATGCCTCTTCCTAGGGTGTTTAATGATGGCCCCTTCACCAGAGAAAAGGAGGGTAGTGATGACTGTGGAGAAGCGGGAGATCCTAGGTAAGACTGATGCAAGATGGTTGAATCGTGAGTGTTGACTTTGATTTTATTCTAGCTTACTGTACTGCACCATGATTTTATTCTCTTTTACCAAGATTTTTTCCATTCAAGCAATATGTTTTGTGTGCCCTCTGCATTTTTCTTGTGTAGCCATTTTTTTTTTTTTTTTCCCCCATGTCACTGCAGGGTATGGCCCTGCAGTGGTGATTGCTTGTCTGTGGTTGCTGGGTCTGCTTGACCATGGTAATTGCTTGGATGTGGTTTATGGGTCTGCCTGACCAGACAAAGCTGTGTTAAGCAACAGCAACAAGTGTTGTACGATGTACTGTACAGGCCTACCACGATATCCGGCAGTGTTACATACCAATGGGAGTGTTTGGTCAGCGAGTATGTCGGACATCAAAGCAGTTTTCCCCAAAAGATACTGAAGAAAAGCCAGAGATGTGTTCCAAACCCAATCTCTCATATACCTTACTCAATCAATTGAGACTGACAAAGAAACACCTCACAAACAATACTACTGTTAAAAAATGAAACATCAAACGTCACATGCAGGACAGTAAAATGGGTGGGTGGAACATGTGTTGATGAAATGCTTCAGGGCAACTGACAGCCTGGCAGGCAGGGCACCAAGTGTGGGTGGGGGAGGGCAGGGGGACTAGCAAGGAGAGGGCAGGGGGGCGAGGAAGGGGAGGGCAGGAGGACGAAGAGGGAGACAAGCAGGGGTGAAGGAGGCTGGGGGGATGGGGAGGGAGACAAGTGGAGGTGGGGGAGGGAGACAAGTGAAGATGGGGGAGGAGGGAAACAAATGGGGGTGGGGGAGGGGACAGGAAGGGAGACAAGCAGTGGTGGTGGAAGACGGGAGGATAGGGAGGGAGACAAGAAATCCAAACTGCCCCACTACCCCCCCCCCAAGTCTCACTCAGTCACTCTCTCTCACACACACACACAAGGGAGATAAGTGGGGGTGGGGGAGGGTGGAACAATGGAGAGGGAGACATGCCTGGTAGTGCTGAGTGCAGGAGATAGAGGAGAGATGGGGGGGGGAAGAAAGTGGATGTAGGGAGGGCTGGGAGAGCCTCATGCACCACCACATACACATTCAGACGCACTCGATCCAAACCTTAGGGGGGGTCGAGTGTTCGGACTAGCGAATCAACAGCTGTTCATACTGTGGGAATGTTCCCCCATTTCTTTTGTTCGGTCTAGCGAATCATTGGTTAGCGATGCGCTAGATCTTGGGGTATGCATGTAGTGGCCTTCTACACTGGCTTCCAAAGTTAGGTTATGTGCAAAGGGGGGCCAAGGGAGAAGTCCATTATCTGGATGAAGCCATTACCTACACATGCCTTTGGCTCTATTTTGTCAGATAATCGAGGGATTACTGTACTACTACTACTATTTCTTCCTTGCCTCTTATTGCTCTCTTCTGTTTTTCCTCTCTTTCCAACTAATTACAACCTCTATCTCCCAAGCTACATCCAACAAACTGTTAACCAAAATCCAATGATGCATTATAAATTTCCTTTTTGCTATCTCTTTATGTTTATTCAGCTCTGGGGAAGTGCATTATAAATTTCCTTTTTGCTATCTCTTTCAGTTTATTCAGTTCTGGGGAAGTCTGAAAATAAGAGAGGTTATATACAGCATCTATTTATCCCATTACTACAAAAAAATCTCTAAGATGAATGCTATTACCTTGAATAAGAAAACATAAAACTCTCTCCCTACTTTACAAAGAATACATTAGATCAGTGATGTTCTATGCCTCCCTAACATAGGCCCCTATCCTATCAAACACCCATTATAACATCTTGCATACCATACAAAACAAAGCTCTACATATCTCTGGCTTCACCAATATCACTCCCACTTCTTAATGACACTTTGAAGCCAAAGTCCTTGCCAATGAGAGGCAAACAATTCTATGCAGAAGCCAGTGCTGACACACACCACCCGTCACTATGACAGGGTTACAAACACAACACACACAAAACAATTACCCTACTAAACAAATATTATCAGACACTTTTCAACAACATCCCCGCTACAAACACCCTAACACCTGCAATGAATAAACACCTGCAGTATACACCCAACTCACACACAGGGCAACTCACCACCACAATAAAAACACTATACTACAACCCCCCCCCCTTCCCAACATCCATTCATCTCAAGTACTGTACCGTAAATACAGTTGACAGGATTCATCCACCTATGTTTAGATCCAGTCATTACCCAGTCCTCTTCAGTTACCAACTTAGATTTGGGAAGGGTAAATCACAGTAGGTGGGGGCACTCAATCACTTGATGCAGTGCTGCTCTCAGATGCCTGCCCTTTCCTCTCTTCCTTCATTCCTTTCTCTTTTTCTCTTCAGTCTTTCTTTCCTCTTCCTTCTGTCTATGGGTGACTCTAAACTAAGTGACAAGTAAAATGGTTTCCTGTACACCAGGAAACCATTTACTATGCTAGTGGTAACCATACCTGTATAACCAAATTATGGCACCTGGTGGTTTAGTGGGTAAGTAAGGCACTCCAATCAGACTCAGCTCGTGCAGGTTTACATCCAAGGGATGGTTGGGGTTTATTGCTCATATAATGCCACTCAGGCAGGAGTGAGGCTGGTCTCTCACATCTTAAATGTCAGGAGCAACTTCCCTAGCCCCTAGCTCACGTACTCCTCATGGGACAACACTGGATTAGATGATGAATGAAAATGAATGAATGAAATCACAGATAACATGTGACCATCTTATAGGCTACCACAGGTCCACACAACAACCTCATATTATGGAGCACTGCACAGCTCATGCCACACTAAGATACAGACACAAGAGTAATGGTGTAAGAAACATATGGGATGACCCCATACGGGTAGTTGTTTACTTGCAGTCAATGGATCTGCTGGCCATGGCATGACTGGGGCTAAGCAATTACAACAAATCTTGCACTACACCCAACTGTTTTATTCATCATTGGTGGTGCTTTTAAAACTAGATGGGGTAAAGTGTAGCCTTTACCTACAATTTCAGTACTAAGTGGTCTCTTAACCTGAATACAGCTGTCCAGTAGTACTCAGAATACATTAAATAAAACAAAGTACCAGTTATCACTGCTGAAGAAGTTAAAGTACCTGTACTCCTGCCATCCCATAAAAGTTTCCTTCTTCTCTACAACAGTACTTTTTTATTAAACCATTACATTCAACCACTTCATCATGACACACCATTCTCACCTGTTTCCAGAACACTGGTTCATTTTCTTTGCTATCTGTTTTCATATTTCTTCAAAATTTACTATTTACTGATCACAGGCTTTCCTGCATTATCCTGTTCACCTTCATATGACCAAGATATTTATCAATTACTTTATTTGCTTAGCCACTTTACTATAAACACAAAAAGGACATTGTACTGCACTTGAGCCTTTGAGATTCCGATGACACATTTTCATGTCATTTCAAATCCATACTCAGATATTCCAATGATGCATTTATGCATCAGTTTAAGATACTTTTGTTAAATATTCACCATTAATTGCGTTTAAACGTTGTCACAGAGACTCGAGCGTGACCTCATGGAATGGTTGCTCTATGTGTGGTGGGTACTGCACAGCTGTTCTGACTCATGGCTTTGTTTCTTTATTACTTTATTCTTGGCGAATATTTATCTACAGCAAGGTATAAAAATTTTTGGTTTTTGCCTAACTTCAACTCATTTTGACTCTTTATTTTCTCTGTTTTCCTTTTTTGAACATACAACAATAGAGTACAACTATTCAGCTTTAAAATGACACCAAAACCAGCATTCTATCATGAAAACTATATTTATGAAGACCGATCAAAAGGAAAAGATCACTAAGCAAATCTGCCGCCAAGAATCATACAAAATTATGCATCTTTTTTCATTTGCTTTACCATGAAGTAACATGCAAAAATTGCCATACTCTGTATACCAGTACCGCATGATTATAAAGGTAATTTGTTGTAGTTCTGCATGGTTTAAACCAGATTTATATATTTTTATTATTTTTTTCCCCAAATATTCTTCTACGGCAAGGTATAAAGTTTTTGGTTTTCACCTAACTTCAGCTTCTCATTTTTATTATTTTTATTTTTTTTATTTTTTTTGAACATAGCTACTATGATAAAGTACAACTATTCAGCTTCAAAATAACACCACAACAAGCATTCCATCGTAGAAAGTGTGTTTACACGACCAATCAAAGAAAAAGATTGCGAAGCATATATGCGGCCGAGAATTATACAATACTGTATATGAAAAAAAAAATCGTGCTTCTTTTTCCTTTTGCTTTACCACACAATAAAATGCAGAAATAACCATAATCTATATATCACTGTAAAGGTAATTTACTGTGGTTTTGCATGGTTTAAAACAGATTTATATATCTTTACTAGTTTTTTTTCCCAAATATTTTTCAACTTTAAAATGACACCAAAACCAACATTCTATCATAGAAAGTGTATATACACAGAGCGATCAAAGAAAAATATCACGGCGCGAAGACGTGGGTCATCCCGAGAGCGACTGACTCTAGTACAGACGTAATTTGCCTGGCCCAGAAACCCGACAGGGTTAATATGTGTTCTGTTATCCCCCTCACAATGATGGTTCATTATTTTATTCCATTTGTACTACCTAAAAATTATTTTATTGAGCTAAAAGTGATGCCTGGTACTGAAGGGATTAAAAGTGTCTATATAAAATCCTACATTTTGAAAAGTTTAAGTAGTATAAACTGTCTGCTGATACAAATAAATAAAATAAAAAATAAATAAATACATAAAAAATATAAATAATCATTGAGGTTAAAAAATTAATCATACTGGGAATAACCCTTCCTCCCACAGAATAATCTCTTTCTCTCTCTCTCTGCTCAGTAGCTACTCACATATGGTCCTGGAGGGGCCATATAGCCAGGCTGAGTATATGGTGGTGGAGGCTGGTTGGGGTACGGTGATGTAGGCTGTGTTGGGTATGCAGCAGCAGGCTGAGTTGGATACGGTGGGGCAGCTCCTGGCATGCCCCAGCCAGCTGTGGGTGGGGCACTAGGCAGAGCAGACTTGTTGGGGTCAACAGGGTATGGGGCAGACATCCTGGAATGAAGGCTGTCACTATTATACAAGACAACAACCAACCTACAGCTGTTCATCCATTATTATGTTGTCTCCTTAATGTACTTGTGATTCAATAACCCCTAGAATCCAAGTGACATCTCCTTTACCTGACAAGTTTACTGAACTCAAGAAAGGATTTTTGAACTGATGGGATTTATCAGTGCTACTGCATATCAAGCTCCTCAAGTTCAAAGTCTCCATTAAGCTGAATAAAACCTTCTGAAGACTGCACTAATAAAAAGAATAATATATCCCCATGCACAATGTTTTTTTTTTGTGAGTATAGTTTTAACCACTCAGTCAAGAACCGGTAGCAGGTCTCACAGTTGTACTTTCTTTACAGGCAACCCCCTCCCCCCATATGTGAATGGGTTATGGTCAGTTTAGTTCAATCAGTAATTTTTCAGATACTGAGCTGGTTAAAACATGGATTACATGGGGTTGTCAAGTAGCCATAAAGCTTTACTCTTGTGTGACTTCAGGCACCCTTCCCCCAAGTACATACCATACCTTGTCATAATATACACATTACACACTTACTGGACGTCTATCTATTTATCTATTGTCAGACGCCTCAATCCTGCAAGGGCTGGCCACAATCAAATCGCCTCCATGTCACCCTGTCCCCTGCCATTTCAATGCCCTTCTCCCAGTTCATACCCCCTTCTCTCATATACCTCTCCACTCCATCTCATCCTCGGCCCCCCCTTCCCTCTCCCCCCCTTCCATCTCACTCACATACACTCTCCTCGTTAGTTTCTTGCTCTCCAACCTCTCCACAAGGCCAAACCACCTAAGTGTATTTCTCCTAATGCTTTCTATCACAATCACACCACAACACTCCTTCACTTCTTTTTCTGTCAGCCTGTCTCTTCGTAACTCCACATGCTCCTCTCAAATACCACTAACTCATTTCTGCTGCTCTCACTCTTGACTTGTGTCTTTCCAACAGGGTCCAAGCTTCACTTCCATATGATACAGTTGGAATCACCATACTATCAAGCAGTGACTTTTTTACTTCCACAATAACTTCCCTATTTCTTATCACTGCTTTCAAAGAACTTGCTGAACATACAGCCGTATATCACAACCAAAAAAGGCAGCCAAATGTCTGATTTCACAATCAACAAAGTCCCAGTGACTCTTAAACTCCTGAGCATACACCTAAAATCAGATTGCCAGGCTTACCACACTGAGTATAAAATGATCAATTCATCAGCCTGCGTGAACACTAACCGCAGCTAATTATCAACTTTTTGTTCTGTCTACATTCAGTGATTACTGCCTGTGGCTGTTTGAACTGGTTTACAGACTGATACTTTTGGCACATGTATCTCGTCAACTTTTCGGCAGAGATCATACGGTACTGTATGTACAAAACTCCATTCAGTTCACTGTATTTTGGGATTTTGGAATGTCCAGGTGAGTGTCTGTTTTCTTTGTTTCCCTCCACTAATTGCTGTCAGAATGATATTTATTTTATATATAGGGTACATAATACTGTAACTGAGAATGATACTGAACAAAAACAATAACTGTCAATGACTCTTGTATTTCCTACATTACATGTACAAATAAAAGTGCCATGATGATGATTGAATTTTCTGGCACATATAAACTGCTCCAAAAGATCAGTACATTTTAAAATGTAAATGTGGTCACATAATATGAAGCATTACATTGCTGAAATATGAAAACACTACGACATGTTTTACTTTTCTGGTAGTTGCAGTCACTGCACAGTCAAATGGAATGTAATTCCAAACATAAGTTTATTGCATTAAATATCATGTGATAGAAGAATACACCAAACATGCACACAATAATTCAACATAATCATGTGTATAACTACAGTAATAAGGACAGGTTGACGAATGAAGATGTGAAGGAACGATGTGGGGTGGATGTGGATGTGGTTAAGAAGATTAGGAGAAATACACTGAGATGGTTTGGACATGTGGAGAGAAAGGAGAATGAAAGACTGACTAAGAGGGTGTATGCAGGTGGGGTGGAGGGAGGGAGAGGGAGGATAAGGCCGAGGATGAGGTGGAGGGATGGAGCTGAGAGGTATATGAGGGGGGGAGGAGTGAGCTGGGGGGAGAGTACGCAAATGGTGGGTGACAGAGCGACTTGGAGGCGTTTTGTCTGCAGTCACCCTTTGCGGGATTAGGGCGTCGGGCTATAGACAGATAGATAGATAGATTAATAATAAACGAATGAAGAAATGCAGCTGCTGGTGACAACTCTGACTGTATCCACCTCCTCACCAACTGTGCTGCCATCCATGACTGGACCGCCACACATTCTTGCAATTGGGACATACGGTACTGTAGTACACAATCTTATGCTGTAGTAAAATCAAGGTTGGTACCGTACTGTATTATGTACTGTGGTTTTTCATTAATTCATTACCACATGGTCTTTTCATATTTTTATTGAAATGAAACTTTCACAGGTTACTTGTTATTTTTCTTGGATTACCAGAGCTACTTGCCATTTTTATAAACTTACCTCTGAAAGCTGTAAATGAGAATTTAGAATGCATACATATTCCACCGACATCTACCAGTAGCTGGCCATATCTAATATTCCTATTGCATGTTCTTAAATTTGAAAGCTGGTTGTCAAAGACAGAAATACTGTAGATTGTTACGATAGGTGGTTGAGACCATCATCAAGATGTAGTGTTACCTACTTTTTCATTCACCTTTATCACTCTTTTCTGTGTCTGCCCTCTTTCTTCCATCTCTCCTGTCATTTCTTATTACTCTTCTTTCCTTTTCAGGTGACTTTACATTGAGTGACAAGTCAAATGGTGAAGCCAGGGAACCACTTACAATCTATCTATCTTTTTTTTTTTTTTTTTTATGTGTCCGACTCTGGGCATAGGCTTTACAGCCTGCTATCAAGGCCCAGCCGTCGTCCTACATACCATACACCTCTACATGTCACCACTTCGGCGCTAACACCCACCGTCCATATTGAATACATGCTTGGGCTGTCTCATACAGGACTGGTGTATTGGTATTAGCGGGGTTATTTTTACGACATGTCGGCGGGTCTTCTGGTAGATCAGTAAAGCCTGATTTAATGAAATTCAAATCCTTAAACTGTTCCCTGCCCCAGCGAGGATTCGAACCTGGGTCCCTCGGGACTGCAAGCCAACTCTCTACCGATCAAGCTACCGCCTCCCCTATTGCCAGACGCCTCAATCCCGCACGGGGTGGCCACAAACAAATCGCCTCCATGTCACTCAGTCCCCTGCCATTTACAATGCTGGATGGTAACCATATAACCAACCTACTTGTTTTCCCTACGTGTCAACAAGTGGGTTGGCGGAAGGTTAGTATCCCTCTTAAAAACTAATAACTGAAAGACAAATGGCCACCCCATACAGGATTATGGTGTCTGGCTATAGACGGCTTGACAGATAAATCCTCTCTTGGCTGCAGATTTCAGTGTGAAATGTAAAAATGATGTTCATACAATGCAAACCAAGTGACTTCCAAATTAGAGGGTTGGGATGTCAAGACTTCCAAAATCTGAGCCCTAGTGGAAGGCCTGGCAACTGTGAAATATTTTCTCTCCAAGAACTGTGCACAAGAGCTCTCCTAAATCACCCCAAAATGCTACTTATAACTCTGCAGATAAATCTCTCTGATTAATTTAAATTTCAGGGCATCAATAAAACCTCTTCACTACAGCCCCGAGATGAAATTACTCAGGTTATGACTAAAGATAAGGCCTGGAAGGTAACATCGATGTGTTACATACCTTGCCGAGCACTAGAACACTGGAAAGGAGACGACTTAGCTCTAGGTCACACTAAAAGACTATGGTGCAATAACTGCAAATGATGGTACCATAAAAGAAACGTCATTCGTCACTCTAGGAAATCACACAGTCCCTTGAGTATATTTCTACTCTATGTTCACTATTTTCACTTCTAGGCTTGACTTCACAACAAGACAAATGGTATCTTTTACCTTGGGCGTAATTACGAAGCTACACGTACTGTTGGGAAGGCCACAATATTATGGTTTCCTGCAGCGTCGTGATAGTGAATCCTCCAACAAACCCCGTATGGGCGAGTAAAAACTGTCGTGCCTCAATTATCGTACATGCCTTGCCTTGGCGTACTTTTCTTCCATTTTTACTTATTTACCTATTTTTGTCTTTCTGTATATATACCTATCTATTTGCCTGCTTCAGTTAGTTTATTACGGATGTGACTCAAAATACATTAGACGAAGGAAACTGACATGTCAACCTCCTCCAGTTTCTATGACGCCTTTGGCTGATCATTCATCGTTGGTAAAAAATAAAAAAATAACGAGAATTAGAGTGTATAACGGTCTGATCTGACCATTTATCATTTGTAAGAAAAGATCACGAAAATCAGTGTGTTACTGATCATTTAACTCTTGTAAGGAGCGAGTCGCGAAGTTTGGCTTGCGGTATGCCACATATGCGTCTCCACCCAGTTACCGGGCACCTTGAATGGAAAGAAGAGTAATAAAAAGTGAGAGGAAGGAAAGGGAGAGGTAGGAAGAGAGAAGGGCAGACAGAAATAGAATGATAAAAGTGAAGGAAGAAGTAGACAGACTGTTAAGTTAGATTATGCCACCCGGGGTGACACCACCTACTTGTGTAGGAGTACTGTATTTTCGTACTGTTACCTGGGGAGAGATTTGTGCAAAAGTATACTGGTCTAGTCAACAACCGGTCAAATTAACTGCACAAGAACGCAGCTTAAATCTCATACCTCCGGTTTGTAATGCCTCAGTGGCATTATAATGAAACCATCATAACTAAATCTTACAATATCCTGTGTTCGAGGTTTGTACTGCATTTATAGAAAGATGGCAGTGATCACACTCTTAATATTATTTGCGGTTACTCTCGAAAGCAAACATTTGACAAAAGTTCACGCCTACAATTACCGTACGAATACGATAATTATCAGAACATTGGAACATTCTTGCTCTGCGGCTTACTTCCGCCAGATGGCTATGACGTCACTATCGTACGGTATCGTTTCATCTCTTGCAATCACGACTCCTCTAATTCAGTTTTTGCTTTTCTATATCCCCATTTCCTTTAACATATATTATATCAAGGGTTATCTCTAAAAGTAAATACTAAATTTAATTTAAAATGGATTTAGAAGCCCTGGAACTGTTATGTAATTCTCTACCACCTAAAAATCACGTGAGGAAGGAGCCAGAAGCATAGGATCTTGTTGCGAGAATCACGGAGTAATTCCTGAATTGGTATCTTTTGATAAATTTCAGTGAGTGCTTTCTATTTACCTATCCATTGCCAGACGCCTCAATCCCGTACTAGTCCGGCAGCAGAATGGAGTTTTTGGCTGAAGTGGGATTTGGAGTATATACATTTTATTGTTTTTTTTTTTTTCTGGTAGGTGGGAGCCTCTAGACCTGAAAACCACATGATGCCAGTTTGGCATATTTGGGCAACTTTTTTTACAGGCAAAATTCAAATTGGGTCCTATCCTACACTATCAAAATCTTAAAACGTCGATATCTTTGTTAATAATTGGTCTATGAACCTAAATTAGGTGGCAAAATGTACATCTTTTAGTCAAAGAATCCAAATACACCATTAACTTTATGACAGGTGTGTTCAAAATGCGTTCATTTGCAAATTATTAGAAATTAAGGAGCTTTGAGACCCTGTCCCCGCCCCCTTGAAACCGTACATTTTCTTCTATGCAGCCAGAAGAGCCATGTCCACAGATACGTCATTCCTCAAAACTGTTCTCTCCAATGATCGGACACCTGAATTCAATGGGTACAATACTACACCGTCATTCCGGCAACAAGAGCTGTATACCTGCCTTTGCTAGGTATGCCTCCAGCTGAACCTGGTACTATTCTCACAGCCATGGTTGAGTCACAGAGGTTACCAAGAGCAACAGGCCAAGAGCACACGTTGTTCACTAATGACCTACAACTGTACAAAGTCGCTGTAGGAATCACGTGGACATATCCAACAATTTGTACCAAGATTAGGGGGTATGCATTTATTGGACTTTGCGGGTGCTGTAGGCACACTGATGGCATACAAAGGTTTGCAAGAGATACTTCAGGTGGCTTTTGGTGGGGTGCATAAAATGTCAGCTGGAAAAACACTTCCCCAGAATAACAGAGCTCTACGCCTTGTGACAGAAGAGCTGTTGCGTGAAACCATTCAGAACTCCGAAGACATAAATCTAGTAACTCTTCTTGATAGGATTGCGACGCAGAGTAGGACTTCCAAACTATGGATTGATAATCTGATCAAACCCGTACTGTTGATGATGATGTTCACAAGAGCAGAAAGGGAAGCAGATTGGCCACTCCACTTGTACTCAGCGAAGCAGATTATACCGTATTTCTTCTCTGCTGGCCACTTTAACTATGCAAGGTACACTTTGTATTACCTGCACTGCATGGAGCAACTTCCAGACTCAGTGTTGCAGCACCAGCCGGGATTGTGGAATGGCCTTTGGTCCGACATGTATATACAAACCACATTCACGCGGTATGGCCACAGCCCAGGAGGACTCATAGGTATCACATTAAAGTCATCTGCCGTGAAGAAATGGGCTCTAAGTCTGCACATCTGCAGTCGCCTCATCAAAGATGTTGCAGCTATGACGGAGAAACTACTCTTACAAACTGCTGTCACCATACACAAAGAAGAGTCAAATGCCCGGATCCAGTCTGATGAAGTTGACCACATGAAACTGGGAGACAAGCTAGCAACATGTATTGATCTCCTTGATGTAGAAACTCACCCAGATGGATTGATCAATATTGTTTCAGGAAGGTTCTGCCCAGATTCAGTGAATGTTGATCAGTCCATCAGCACAGGCGCACAACAAATGGAGCAGTTCTAGTCAGGATGGCCAAAAAGCTTCCACCAACCTCTTGCATAGCAAGTCACTACAATGTCAGTTTCAAGGAAACATATAAAAGTAGGACAGTCATCTGTGTACGACACCAAGCTTATTTTCTCCCGGGTCGGTCTTTAGATAGCACGAGATGTAAACCTCTCTTCTGTCCTGATGTATGACCTGGCTCCAGTTCCACCACCTATGAAGATATTGGTGATATGCTCATCGTTAAATCCAAGTCTGCACTCAAAAAACAGTTGCAGGTTGAGGTTTCTGAACCACTCTGTCCTGCACCTGATCCATTTATATTGGATGGATGTGACATTCTTTAGGTTATAACATGGCCTACCTCACGGACAGTTGACGACTTCATCCAGAACCTGATAGAGTATATCAAACGTCAAATGAGAAAAGCAGATACCTATTTAGTGTTTGATCGCTACTACCATGATAGCATAAGAATGTTACGAGAAGTGAAAGAGCAGGTTCTGAAGGCATCCGTAAACAGCAGCTAATTCCCACAGAAGGTCATCTAACTGTGACAGAAACAATCTGGTCTGCGATTATATCAATGACCATCCAGATTTACTTCCAGCACATACAAGTTCTGACAGAACAAAAGCCAATTCCTGTGCAATATCACAGTGGCACTATTCAAGGCAGGAATGATCTACAAACAAGGCATGAAGAAGCTGGCATAATTATTGCCCAGCAAATAGTTCATCTAGCATCTCAAGGAGTATCATGCATTAATGCCCTTTCTGATGACCCTGATGTGTTCATACTTCTCATGCATTTCTACAAGCAGAGAAACCTCACGTGTAACTTTTTGATGAGTGCCACTAGTCAGACCAGGTCGTTCACGGACATTAGAGCTACTGTAAAAGATGAAAAATATTCTGTCATTGTACCATACTTATTACCAGCCCACGTATTGAGTATTAACAGAATGTGACACTGTGGCCTTCTGCTGGGGCACTGGTAAGGGTTAAGCCCTCAAGGCACTGAGATCTGGCCAACAGCTAAACCACCTTGGTAAACTTGATGCCCTATCTTCGGATGTTCGGAAGAAGCTACAAGATTCTATGATACTTGTTATGGATCAAAGGAAACTGGTAATATGTCAGCTATACGGTATAATGTCTGGAAGACGAAGCTTGGTAATACAAAGTTGAACTCAGCACCTGAACTTAGAGCACTTTCACCGACTACCGAGGCATTCGAGGAGAAAGTCCTCCGAGCCCATCTTCAATATGCATTATGGCGAGCTGCTCTAGATCCTGAGCCACCAAAGCTTGATCTCACATGTTATGAATGGACACGAGACGTAACTCCAGGTGTGTTGCTGCCTAAAACCCTTCCAGCAGATGTCTCACCAGCCCCACTTGATGTGCTGAAAATGATACGTTGCGGATGTAGCTCAAACACTCCATGTTCCACCAGTAGGTGTAGCTGTTCAGCTGCCAGGATCTCTTATTCTGTGTTTCGTGAATGCCATACATCACTCAACTGTCACAATGAACAAACTAGGCTTGCATTTGCTTTGAAAGAAGAGAATGATCAGTTTGAACGTTTATTTATGCTGTTTGTGTGAAGCTGATAAAACCTGATGTCATATACGTTTTTTTTTCCTGGATATATATATTTTTTTTTGTGTAAAAATTAAATTGACAAATTAATGTTTGTGTGTGTGTGTGTGTGTGTGTGTGTGTGTCAAAAGAAACTAGTAATTGAATCTAAGGTAAGAACTTGAATAATGAGAAATAAAGGGAACAATATACGCTAATTTCTAAGTATTTGCCAGATACAGCATTTGGAATGCACCAGTCATAAATTTACTGGTGTACTTGGATTCTTTGACCTAAAAAATGTACATTTTAATTACCACCAAATTTAGCTTCACAGACTATTAACAAATATATCGACGTTTAAAGATTTTGATAGTGTAGGATGGAACCAATTTTGAATTTTGCCTGTAAAAAAAAGTTGCCCAAATATGCCAAAGTGGCATCAAGTGGTTTTGAGGTCTAGAGGCTGCCACCTACCAGAAAAAGCAATAAAATGTTGTATGTATTCCAAATCCTACGTCAACCCTCTGCTGCTAGACTGTAAGGGGTGGCCACAAACAAATCGCCTTCATGTCGCCCTGTTCAACGCCATTTCTCTGCCCTGCTCCCAGTTCACACTCCCCTTTCTCAAATACCTCTCCACTCCATCTCATCCTCGGCCTCTACCTCCCTCTCCCCCGCTCCACATCACTCCCATACACTCTCCTCGTTAGTCTCTCGCTCTCCATCCTCTCCGCATGGCCAAACCACCTCAGTGTATTTCTCCTAATCCACATCACAACGCTCCTTCACTTCCTCATTTGTAATTCGTCTCTGCACGTAACTCCATATGCTCCCCTCAAATAACTATTTCCACTGCTCTCATTCTTGATTTATTCCAAGCTTCACTTCCATACGTAAGGGTTGGCATCACACTCCTATCATGCAGCGGCTTTTTTACTTCCATGCTCACCACTACTTTCAAAGAACCAGCAACCTTTCTTCCCTGTTGTACCCTTTCAAGCACTTCACCCTCTAAACTTCCATCGTTACTCATATCACACTACCCAAGTACTTCAACGCATACACATTTTCCATTTTCTCCCCATCCAGCTTCACTGTACATTCAGTGGTTGGATATGACTGGTTAAGATCCCTTCTTACGTTATTTGTACAGAGTATGGGGTTATTGGAAGGATGTATGGAACACAGACGAGGTCGACAAGGTGTAATACACAAAATAAATCGCCTAGGAATAGGTGTTTGGGAGCTACCTTAACCGACGAGAATCCTTGAGTTATCTTGAACGACTCGATTTTTTTTTTTCTTTTGGTCTGGCTTTATTATCTTGTCTTTTTGGTTGTTATCTTTGTCTTATTTATTTATTTTTTATAATTTATTTTTTACCTGTCCAGCGGCATATAACCCTGGTGGTTGCGCCGCCAGGTTTTATTTCAGCTAATCACTCAGCCTCAACGACACAAGACAGTAATCTCATTCATCATCCATGGCACACAGAAGACACTGAGACACGATCACAGAATTGAAACTCATGAGTGGACACGAAGACCCATGCATCAACAAGAAAATAACAACAGAAGAAACAACTCAGGTAATAGCAAGAAGTTATTGACCGAAAGACAGGACCAAATTGTGGCACACGATTCACACAGTTCGCCACACAGGTCAGCCAATGACGGTATGGACGTAAAGAACTAGCAATACCAGTGTCCAGTACCATGATAAGGAAGGAAGGAAAATGAAGAACTAGCACCAAGCCAAAGTATGGCTATATGGCACTAAGACTGGCGTTGAAGTGGTCTTGGCGCGATTGTGGTGTGAGAGAAAAGGTTAACGTTAACAGTCTAAAAACTATTCATGCCACGAAACCAAATGCCTAACCTGATGGGAGTAGAGCGACAATAAAGGCCGGAAGGAACACGGAAATATCAAGAAGAGAGGTACAACAAAGAGAAAAAGAGGACAGTAAGGAAAGGTGGGAGACAAGTTAGTCGCCTCGTACGACAGGCAGGGAAACTTGGGAAGTATTCTTTCTCTCCCTCCCCAGGGGGTTGGCAGCTCTTGGTTATGCCCTCACTAGCGAGGTGTGCGGCACGGCAGACCTTGCCAGCACCACTGGGGCACGTAAGCTCCCCCACCACGACAAGGTGACTGCCACGGGGGAGAAGGTATAATGTAAGATCATGATCAATAAAAGAAGCAGCAGTAGCAGTCCAGCATCGTGGTAAGGTATTGTGAGAACACCAAAATCACGTCCAGTATCGTGGTAAGATATTGTAAGAAGACCATCATTATTAGTGCCCAGTATCGCGGTAAGATATTGCAGTAAACTCAACAATATCAGTGTCCAGCATCACAGTAGGGCACTGTAAGGTAAGACATAGTACTGGGTGCACGGTAAGACATAGTACTGGCTGGGCGTACTGCAAGATAAAACACAGAACTGGGCATACTGTAAGATAAAACACAGGACTGGGCGTACTGTAAGATAAGACATAGTACTGGGCGCACTGTAGATAAGACATAGTACTTGGTGCACTGTAAGATAAAACAGTACTGGGCGCATCGTAAGATAAGACATAGTACTGGGCGCACTGTAAGATAAGACATAGTACTGGGTGCACTGTAAGATAAGACATAGTACTGGGTGTACTGTAAGATAAGACATAGTACTGGGTGCACTGTAGATAAGACATAGTACTGG
>JAGKTI010020322.1:5930-16406 GCA_018397915.1 Birgus latro | reverse complement strand
TATTATTTTGTATAAGAATAGGGCATAGGGCTCATTTCAATGGATGAAAACAGTGGAAAAATCCAGGGAAGATTTACTTAGCTCAGAGCGGCTGAGCAGACGACACAAGAGGGTAATGGAGGGGAGGTAGGGAGGGGAGTCTAGAATGAGGGAAAATGGCTAAATTGTCAACAATGGATGGGAGTACTGATGACATTAGCAGCTCTGACTATTGTTGGACATTGGCAGTGCTGACAGATGATACAAGTCACCACCTGAAAGCCCGGGGGAATTAGAAATAACACAGAGTCACTCAAATGACGCCCCGCGGTATGATCCATTGCACCCGACCATCACGAAAGTGACGACCTGTGGTTAAGGGGTTAATATATATAAGAAAGTAAGGGAGAATCCTGGGTGATATTTTTATTCACCTTGAACAACCTAATTTATTATGTATTGTCTTGCTTTCCAACGACTTATTTCATAGCATATACACATTAGCAGCTGATATTTTCAACCCTTGGCTACCCAGATATGTAGATATGTCGTCCTTGAAGGTGGAATCACGTCGCCGTCGCGCCCCTCCATTTCCGCCGCTTTTGCTGCCATTTTACAATGCCCTGTGACCTTTACCCCCTACTAAACAACATTGTGTGGGAAGCGGTAAATGACTGTAGATATATACAAGCGTAATAAATTACTAGGAATGTAAAGTGTGAGTGTGTATATGAATAAGAAATGACCGAATACGAGCTGCGAACTAGTGCAATTGGGAGGCTTGTATTAAAACTGCTTTCACAGTGTTTTTTTGTGGGAGTATCGATACTTGGAAATAACTGAATAGTGTTTCTAGTGATAATGTCAGCCACTGATATTCATATTACGGGCTGTCGGCAAGTGTAAATTGGAGAAATCGTGACCCTGCTTCAGAATTCTCCAGAAGTTCTACGGTAGTCGACAAAGGCTAAATAAGCATCCCATAAGAAAGCTGAAGGTATGTGCCATATGCATATGTAATTATGATATTCTAGGAATAATAACTGATTTTTGGTAAATATTTTGAAAAAAGTGATTCGGAGCGCGAATTATCCCCATGGTCGGGCAAGAACCGCCTCCGTCAACCCTGCGGTTAAGGGGAGATGCACTAGACCTATCCAGGTATAGAGTGGTGTGATGGCAGTAAGGGAGTGTTTATGGCAAGTTTGTAAATTTCGTGGAAGATCTGTGAACACTGTTTTAACCAAATTCATAATGATCAACATGTTTGCATAATCTAGAATTCAGCCAGCATTCTATGGATCAGATGGCCATTCCTTTAATCACCTGGACATCATCTGGTCCAAGGAGTTAAGAAATTAATAAAACAGAATACCAGAAGATTACAAAACCATTTCCTGCTTACCAGCCCATCCACCCGATGCAAGCAGGAAAATGAAAGAAAGTCATGCCCTATAAAATTCTGTGGGATAGGATGAGTGGAAAGCATCATGAAATTATTAGACTCTGAACTAAATGAAAGTACCATTTACTGAAGTACGATATTGTGATGTTGCTGTAGCCTCCGTAATTTGCACGAAGAAAGAAAACAGTATTTAAAACATACAGTTCATCCGGGAGCATGTTAGACTGTGGTTTTGAGCTTGGGAACTTGCTGAAATGGCCTAAAAATCTGTGTTACATTGCCTGCTGTTAGGTCGCAGAGACAAGCATTGCATTTTTTTTTTTCTGCTTTGTACCACTTTCAATATACCCAGTCCTGCTTGTGATATCGATGAGGATGGATTTACTTTATCTGCCATATATTAGAGTGTAACATTTCCTTGCTTCAGTCTTTAAGACAAACCACCCTCCATCAGAAATATTTGACTGCTGGTAAAATACGCATTCTTAACTGGAGCTTCACAGTCTTTGGCATACCTATTTACTTTAATCTGCGTGTTAAGAATTGTATTAGCCACTCTAATCCTCATCTTTTATATTGGTGTTTATAACTCACCTTGTGATAAAAGATCATCTGAGTTGCATTGTTTGCCAGTCAACATATGACCAATTTCTCAAATTTACAGTATCCTGACATGTCTGTTGTGGGGCATTCCTCAGCTGCCATTATGTCATGTCCCTTGCCAGTTTCCAACACTTCAGTTGCATCCCCTCGTTACTTTCACGTTCACAGTTTAATTAGATTTAGTTCTACGTCCATGTTTTGGTTTCCTCCTGAGTCATGTTAAAAGTGTTGCAGGTCAGTGCTGAATGATCTCAGCTTTATCTTTTTCTTACCTCGTGATATGCTGATCAGAACTAAAATCATAACAAATATATAAAGAGAAAAAAAATAGTTTAGATATGAAAGAGAGGAAGAGTGAGGGAGAGAGGAAAGAAATTTTGCCAGGCTTACGTGGGATTAAAGGCCCATTCGGCCTTTCCCTTCTCCTCAATACTCCCCCTCTTTCTCTCTCCCTCCTCCTCTCCCCCTCCTTGCTATTTACCTTCTTCACCCATTTCCTCTTCTTATACCTTTACCAGCCCTTCTCTTCCTTTCCTTCTTCATCTTTCTCCCCAGCTCTTTCACAGTTCCCTTCTCCTTCCCTCATTCTTACGCATCACTTCAGTTTTGAACTCTTTCCTGATCTGTATTCCCTCTCCTCACATTCTTACCCCACCCCTCACATTTTTTCGCTATTTCTTGCTTCCATTTGCGTACCTTTCCACTCTTTTCTCCATCTCTAATTTTTTCTTTTCCCCTCTCCTTCCTTCCTACCTCTCTCCCAATCTGTTTTTCCTCTTTCTATCACGTTATTCCACCTTCCCTCTTTTCTCTTTCCCTTGGCCTCCCTTATTTCAATTCCTCCCACTCATCTTCTCGTCTTTTCGTCATCACTCTTGTTCACGTTCCCCCACTCCTATACACACACTCCTCCCCCATTTTAGTGTGGTCTGATATGTCATCCAAACGGGGGGCTTCGAGACTGGTCTGTCTAAATTGAGTGCAGGGTGGTTTTGGTATCTTTAGGTGTCGAAGGAAGAGAAGATCAAAGGGTTCATTTTTTTTTTTCACACCCCTAAGCCTCATTTGGGGGCAAGTCTAATATGGCCGCCACCCCAGTTCGGGGCATTTGAGGATACTGAGTTGATTTCCAAAGCAATTCGAAGTCAAGGTCACGTGATTTGATCAAGGTCAGTGTCATTTTGAGCCCTGAAATGACTAAAATAGCTTTATTTATTGTACTTATGAATAGACTTACTTGACACATCTGTCTAATGATTGGTATCCCAAGGTCCTTGGTTCATTTAAAGTACATTCCAATCAATTTCAAGTCAGGATTGACCTACAGAATTGCCCTAATATTGTTATTTGATTAACTTATATATTTCTTTTCACAACCATGATGAAACGTTCTTGTGGTGCTGCTCTTCACTATCTATGTTGACTTACTATCCCTGGGACACATCGCAATGGAAATTATCCTGGAAGGAGAAAATATTACAAAAACTTGCATCGATTACAATGGAAAAGGTAATTTAGTAGCAAATCCTAGTTCGAACAATATCCAAGAACAGTTCAGTGCTGCCACTGAGAAAGCTGAGTTAGTTGAACTGACGTTTAAACCAGGGGTAGATGCTTTTTCCAGCATTACACCTTCACAACTTCCTTTGGTGCGTTACCACAGTGAATGCCGGAAGCCCATAGCCAACGAGGTGAACATCGGACGTGCCGGAAAGTGATCATCATCACGTGGTCGTCCATCCTCATCTAAAGAAAAAAGCAGTGAAAGTGACAGACAGGTTTTCTTCTCAAAGCGAGAGTATGCGTTTTTGAAGCATTTTCATTCTGTTCCCCGAGATCTACAGACCTCCTGCACAGTGCACAGGGTTTACTCTGATAATCGAGGTCAGGTATTGCTAAACATCAAGGATACTACAATGGACGATGCTGTTTGTTCTTGTGTATTATATCAGAGGTGGATTGTGCTTCGGCACTGGAGAAGCACTATCACATGAACTGCCTGTACAGTGCTCAGCATACCTGTTCATGAAGTCCATATAGTATCAAGGATGAAACCGTGATCTGCAAAATATGCGATACCCAGCGACTTACGTCAGTGACGGCCAGCTTGTCAGGTGATGGTGTGGTGTTCAACATGAACCAAATCAGTGATGAGTATACCGCGCTGCTGAGGAAGCATCACTTGGAATGCAAGTGGCATTTCAGTAAGTACGTCAAGGACTTAAGCCAGAAAAAAATCCCCAATGTCGTATTCGTGAAACCAATAACCAGAGAATTGGAGCGTGTTATGTTGTCAAGGTCTGTGAGGAAAGCTGTGGCTTTTGTCGCACAAAGTCAAGACGATCTAGTGATCGCTTCTTTACTTGACATTTCCAGCCCACAGAGAAGAGAAATTCTCGAACGTAATGCATGGACATTCACAGGGGGCCTGGGGTTATTTGAGAATTCTCCCATGCTCCAGTTTTTCCTGAAGCAGCATTTGTTTGGAAACATTAACAGCGCAGGTGAGCGGCGGGAATCTGAAAAGAAGAAAGTACTGAATGTCTGCTCTCAGTGTTCATCCAAGATACACGGACAGATAGGCATGTGAAGCACAAGCCAAAACGTGAAAAAGGTTTCAAACACTGTGTTGAAACACCCCTTTCTATTGGTCTCCCTGGGACAAAACTCTAGTGTCTACCGTATCCTCGTTGTTCCTAGGCACTGACTACGAGGACATCCTGAATATCCTGAAAAGAGTAGAAGACGGGGTATTGAGACATATACAGAACACACCATGCCTGAGTGTGTGCTTGCCAGACTTCCTCAAAAAGGATGAGTCTTTCCTTTGCTCTAGATAATATTGATATACTTGAGGACACACCCTATGGTCAAAACACATTCCATGGTGGTATCATGGTCCTCAACCAGCCAGATGATCAAACTGCCCTACCAATACAGCCACTTTTTTCCATCCCGAGCAAATCTTCAAGCAAACCACTGAAAGCAGTATTCACGTACCTCAAGGAGCCCACAGTAGTGCTCAGACCCATCATATTCTCACAGTACACATACAATTCAAGGTCTCATCTACTCATATACAAGAAGTACACTCACACCTGGATGCTAGCAAGCTACCTAGGTAATGCCAGGCAAACAGATACTGATGCCACTGATGAGGGCTATAAATCTTTGGCTGCATCTTCTCTGACATCTGATATGCCTATAGTGATGTCCGAGTCTCTCCCCAATGCTGAATCCACGGAGATGGGGGAGAGGACGCCTTCTTCAGATTTAGAACCACCAAGCAAGGTGTTCTCCTCACACTGGACCACAAGTTGATCTCTCCACCGAATCTGAGCCTATATCTTCAGCAGAAATGGAAGACCTTTCAAACGTCAATGGAAACATCATGAAGTTGCAGCGAAGAAAAGGGAGAGTGGCAGACGAACTCATGAAGAAAAGTGTGATGCAAACCTGGGTTGCAACAAAATCCCTGCTACTCTCTCGTCAAGGTGGAGAACTACATCCTAATATCAGCTCAGAGATGGTTGCACCACTCTTCAAGACCCCACCTACAGACTTTTCAACACTGTACACTGCGCTCAAACTCACTCAGAATTTTTCTGCCATCGTTGTTGGTCCAGAGTGGCGAACTCTTATCACACTACATTTTGATCTCTTTAACAGAGCACTGCAGATCCAGATAGCAAACAGCAAAAACTTCATCCATAAAGCTGTCGGCCTCCACATATGTTTTGGAACCCAACATGCCCTTGGAAAACAAGTGGGGGAAAGTGGTATGGATACTGTTGCAGTGCAGACAGGTGTCTATTCCGCTGCAGCTCTCCGAAGCATCTATGGTGACAAAGCTTTCAAAAGAGGAGTTGCATATCATTATGATGTCTGTAGCCATCATGATGATGAAGTTTGATGTGATTCTCGGCGAGCTACCCACAGGACCAGTTAGCATGCAATGTGTTGAGTCGAAAAAAAACTCTGCATTACTGAAGCTCATACATGATCAAGCTCTTCCAAGACATAGAGAGCTACCATGTGGAGCACACTGAGAAGAATGATTCCAGTGGAATTGCTCATTTCCTTGATGTGTACCTTGAGCAAATTGAAAGTCTTTTAGTACTACTCAGTGCATGCTGCCAGGGCGACTGGGTGGCCTGGCTTGCAGTACTTGAGAATCAGATCAAATACTTCTTTGCTGCAGACATACTTAGCTATGCAGGGCTGAAGCCAGTTCACCTAGCCCTGATGAACGAGTAAGAAAGAAGACCCTGTCACTTGGGAATACGTCAAGGCTGGCAACTTTTTCAGTTAGCAAGTCAGAAATCCCATTCACCGGCCTCATTGATGATCAAAATCTCGAGCAGAAAATCAGAGATCTCAAGGGTCTCACTGGTTTTGTTGGTTTGACGCAAGATGAGGCAGCCCTTGATCGACCGTCCGTGTGACTCTATATCTGACTAGAATTGTCAATAACTTTGTGGGAAGTTTCCCTTCGGCTACATGCAGTACACCACACACAGAACACAACTAGTTGTCAGGAAATGCTGGTGTAAGGCTAAGCCAAAATGTTCTGATGCTGCAATTTTGCGTGGAATTGCATTGCCAAGCGAACCCCTGTTACGGGCACGGCTTTAAAAAGCAGTGTTACTTCAACTCTCATTCCTGAAGACTCGAAAACAGACATTCTAACATACCCAGAAAAGGGGTCAAACTGCACATGAACGCTTTGTAGAAGAGTTTCATCTTTCAAAGTCAACAATATCAGTGTGGGACGTTATGACTAAATTCAAATTGAATAACTTTTCAAACTGAATGTCTAAAACTCGAGTCAGGCTTGGGAGAAAGGTCGTCATACTACGTGAGGACCACCAGCTACTTAGAAGATGCCTTGTCATCCAGTATTCACACTCAGAGCTCGTCCCGAAGTTAGGACAGATGATAGATTATGAGTTGACAGTCATTGCTCTCTCTCTGTTTGCTCTTCTTGGGCCACTTCTCCTTTCTGCAAACAAGTCGAGCCTACTTCATCAAACTGAAGCCATGAAACCTTCGCAAGCAACTGTGCCTGCATTAGCTGATCACACTCCAGTCTCCAAACCAGAAGACCAGATGATGTCTTCTACATTAAATGATCAGGAACCAGCTGCGATGCCCAACATGATCCTCAGACAACTACCACGAGCCCTCATTGTGGATGCCATGGATATTGTGCAAATCATCAAGAATAAACCCTGGCCATGACCAAAATCATACATCTCAAAGCACATGATGAAGGGAAGAGTTATCTTTGGCCGATACCTTAAAGGAAGTCCGAAAGAGAAGACAAGGGCTAAGACAGCTAAATCATGTATTGCTCTGGGAATTGTTTATCAGGTTCACGATAAGATGTCAGTGAGCACGATCTCACTCAAGGAGTTACTCTCTTGAAATGAAACAAAGCAAGGACTCATCCAGTATCTTGCTGAGGCCTTGTTGGAATCTTTCCATGGAATGCAGCAGAAGCTTGTTGTGGACTATAGTAACATTGCCAAGGCCAACATCCCGCACACCATATCTGATGAGGTTCGAGAACATACAGCAACCAAGAGGAGGCTGACACTCTCATTCCACTACTTGTAATCGGTTCCGTCAGGGACTGCACATGGTGTGAGGTCTGTGTATGGTCACCTGATACTGACGTGTTCGTCCTGCTTAAAGGCGTTACTGCCAATGAACATTTAGGGGTTGGGGCTCAGCTCAAGTTATCAAAAGGGGCTAATAACCGCATGATTTACATTAAGGAGCATGTGTATCTGCTTGGGACACGCAGATCACAAAGGCTCTTAGGACTTCACAATTTTTCGGGAGTAGATTGGAGTGGAAAATTCGTTCGCTGTATCAAAGAGAGCTTGGGTGAACTCCTACCTCGCTGCTGATGATAATGATTCAGTCGTCGACTCATTCATTCGTCTGACATCCACTCGTCTTGTTGATGGAGAGTTTCCAGCAGAAATCAGAAGTCTGGAGTGTCAGATTTGCTTTCTGAAGTGCCTGTCATACCAAATCCCTCATCTCCACTGGGATCTCTTTAGTACTAAAAACCTGGAAGGAGAAATGATGCCCCCAACCCGGGCTACCCTCCTCCCCCATTTGATGCGAACTGACTACATTTGCACATGTGACAAAAGTTACACAACTGCTATACCTGCTCTACCTTGTCAGTTGAAGGTGTGTACTCCCCAGTGAGATGCTTATCTTGTCCAGCTCCTAATGCAGTCATTGAACTTATCAGGTGTGGTTGCAAGGGAGCATATAAAGGGATCTGTTCATGTGCAAAGTAGTCATGTGTGCACACAATTGTGCAAGTGCTACACAACAGGATGTAGCAGTGGTTGTGACTACCATTTCGACCATGAAGGTGATGATGATGATGTGCGTGATTGAACTGGCTTTTATTTTCCATTATGACAAGTTAATAGTTACATTTCTATGATATTCTAAAATTTCAGTATGGTACCAGCGGTTCTTCTGGTTTAACATGATACGTAATCCCTGTTGTAAAGGAAATAATATTATGTCTTTGGTCATTGATCTTCTCTACATTAAAGTTTGAGAATTCTTCTGTGATTTTTTAAGATTCCTTATCACGGTGCTTAATCCCTATTGAAAAAGTACGTCATTTCATGGCTCAGAATGACCTTGACCTTGATCGAATCACGTGACCATGACTTCAAATTGCTTTCAAAATGTTGCTAATCAACTCAGCATCCCCAGAAACCTTATAAAGGGCTCCAAGATTATCACCATCGACCAAATGTTGCTAATCAACTCAGCATCCCAGAAACCCTTATAAAGGGCTCCAAGATTATCACCATCGACCCAGGAGATGTGGAGGCTGCGATGGAGGCCACATTGGATTTGCCCCAAAACGAGGCTTAGGGAAGTCGAAAAAATTGAACCCTATGGTTTTCTTTTCATTCGACACCTAATGATGCCAAAACCACCATGAACTCAATTTAGGCAGACCAGTCTTGAAAAATTACATATCCGACCACACTATTTCACTCTCTCACTTGTTCTCCCAATATAATTCTTCATCCCTACATCATTCTCTCTTTCTTACCCTTACTCTCTCCCTCAATTTATCCTCCCCCCTCCTTCTCTCTCTCTCTCTCGTCACTTACCAGCAGTTTTTCTTGCATTACTCATAATACCCGCCTCCCTTCTTGCTCTCTAGCTCTCCGCACGTTCATTTCTTCGTATCTCTCCTCCTGTAGCTGCCTCATTTTTCCAGTCATCCTTATTAGTTTCCTCCCTTTATCTCTCCATATATCTCTCACTTTCTCTCGAGGCCTCATTATTTCCCTTTTTCTCCTACTCGCTTCCTAGGTTGTCCTGCTTTTTTCTCTACTCTTTTTTTCCTGTTTTTTTCCCGGCTTTATTTCTTTGCTTCATCTAACTCATTTCACTGTCCTCTTTCTTCAGTCAACTGTTCCATCTTTTCTTTCCCATTCATCCTGTTTCCTTTCCCTATTTCCATTCCCTTATCATCAGTCGTTCCTATTTTCCTCCTCCATGATCTCAGTAACTCTTTTCTTCCCCTTACCTTCCTCACTATTCCTCTTCCTCCTTCGGTTCAGTCATCTTACCTTTGCTTACTTTACTCTTTTCTTCCCCCTCCGATTTTTCCTCTCCGTCTCTCCTTCAGTTTCTTCTTTTCTTTCATTCTTCTTTTTCTTCCTTGCCTCTGTCTTTCCCAGTTCATCCCTTTTCTCGCTGTTTCTCCAATCATTTTTCCCTTTCCGTCTTTCAAGTATTTCTCTTCCCTTCCAGTCTATGTTCCCTTTCTCCTCCTTCTCTCCTTTCACTCCATCCCATTTTCTCTTTCCCATCATTCTTTCCCTGTTATTCATTGCCATTTTCAATTTCCTCCTTCTGTCTCTTTCTTCACTCTCTACATTTTCTCCGCTGTTCATTCCTACTCCTTGTCTCTCGTGATCCTCAAATCCACTCCTTCCCATCCCCTCCGCCTTCCTCCTTTCGTACCTCCCCCTTCGATACCTTCTTCGTCATCTCTCGCATCTCCTCTCCTTCTACTGGACGTTGCTTCCCTCCTCACTCCACTTTTCTCCTCTCCTCTCAACCCTCCTCTTCCTTTCCTTTTCGATCATCCCCTCTCGTCCACTAGCATGTCTTCACCTAGATTAACCTCTTCCCCTTTTTTTTCCACCGCTTCCCCTTTCCCTTCCTTCTATTTCTTCAGTTCTCCTCCTCTTTCTCTTCTTTCTCCTTTTTCCTTCCTTTTCTGCCCCTTACCCTCCTTCCCCCCTTTCTTTTTCCACTGGATATATTACGTCACCGAATAAGAAAGTTTGTCAGAAATAATACTGGGTAGATGAGAGAGAGAGAGAGAGAGAGAGAGAGAGAGAGAGAGAGAGAGAGAGAGAGAGAGAGAGAGAGAGAGAGAGAGAGAGAGAGAGAGAGAGAGAGAGAGAGAGAGAGAGAGAGAG